>CM073770.1:46048627-46201127 GCA_037158775.1 Hetaerina titia | reverse complement strand
AGTAGTCCAACGCTCTACCCACTAGACCACCGCGGCCCATATATATATATATATATATACACACACACATAGACTCAATAATCAACCCGAAGGTCGGTTTGGTAGGTGATGGTAGAGTTCACCCACTACTAAGCCCAATTGCGTGATAAATTCACACATTAGGGTAGGGGGCCCAGTTCCTTTCCCTGTGCCAGCTATGGTTTCCCAAGAAGATCTGCTACCCAAAAAATCACATAGCTTGGGTGGAGCTGCAGGTGCCCAGAGAGGCTTGCCTGGGAATCGAACCCGGGGCCTGCAGTCAGTAGTCCAATCCCTCCACCCTCAAATTATATTATACATATTATATATGTGGCAGACTAATTTCATATCATGCTCTTTATTTTTTATGCACAGCTATAACCATATGAGTCATACCTTGAACATTCTGTCTACATGGTCATTTGGGGTTTCAGGAACAGTGGCTTCACCTTCTACAGTGTTGCCTCCTTTGTGGTGATGACATTGATGGTCGCCAATGAGATCATAAATTGCTGTAATCACCTCAGACAACTCTTCCCGCGTGACATAACCATCATCATTTACATCATAAAGGCTGTTGATGGAATAAACAAAACTCACCATTAAATCATATTAAAATTAAAATATACAGAGTGCACAAAAACAAATATTTAAGTGTCATAGGATAGTTGCAAAAATTTGAGAGTATGATAAACCAGTTAAATTAAATTTCACTTGTCATATGCTAAGTTAAGGGTGTTCATTGCAATTTGATGACATTCATCAGATCTTCATTCAACTTATCATACAAAATTATAAGAAATAGGGACACAGGCTGTCATATATAACATCTGAATTTTATAAACTGAGAAAATAGTAGCTCAATATCTGTTCTTTCTAGAGTAATGTCACCTTAAAACATTCTCACCTGAAAGCCCATCGGATTCTTTCCTGCAAGGAACCCTTCAGCAGGATGGATAAACTAAGCATTATGTCGCTGAATGTGATAGTGCCAGTCTTATTTCGGTCCAGGGTGTTGAACACATAGTGAGCATATTGGCTGGAGTCTGCAAAATATGGAGTGTAAAAAAATACAAAAGCTTACATAAGCAATATTTAAAGAAAAACATCAATTTGATCTTGAGTTCTTCATTACTGAGCATTTGGTTACTTCAACTTCACTCCTAAAGTGCTTAGAACAATGCAAGGGTAATGATAATCCAGAAAATACTCTATTACAGAGGTGATAGAATATTATCTAGGTCTTTTGGGAAGTTACAAAATGTCAGTAATTGATGTAGCTTACCTAAGTGCAGCACTAGTTATTTACCTAAAATGCCCAGTTTGTGAATTTCAAAGTTTTATATTACATTTAAGACTTTTCAGGGGACCTGCAAATAGACTTCTAGATTTAAGGAACATGCTCATGAACTATGAGTAATGTAGAAGTAAAAGAAATACAAGAGTTGGCTAAGGAAATAATTGTAGGATGAATGAATATCTAATTTTCACGCACTTGAGACTAAGGACAAAGGATGTGATGTTAAAATGGATGCTAGTGGTAGAGCAATATAGGCAAGAGCTACTGAAAGCATAAATGTCAGTCAAGACATTAGTTTTGTTTGGAATCAAAGTGTTAGGATGTTTTAAATTAAGTCATCGATTCTCCAACTTTCTTTCAATCTAGTAACCTGAAGCTGTAATGACTAAGCTATCATTATAGATATCGGAATTAGTCACAAATAAGTAATCTCAGGTTAATAAGGGGGTTGTCAGAACAGGCCTAAGTGAAATCTCAACCGACTCTAAATGACACAGTGTAACGCTTCTGAATGTTCAATCACAGTCACAATGGAATAATTTTCTATATCCAAGGAATTAGAACTTACCGCCTTGTGGGAAAAACTTGGCATAAATGGCCTTAAATGTCTCTTCATTGACCATGCCGGTTGGACATTCTTGCTTGAAGGCTCGATAGACAAACTGAATTTCTTTCCTGGAGAACCGTGTCGCCCTCCGAATAGCCTCCAGCCTCTCTGGACGACATCTGGCGGGCTGTAGCATATCCAACTCTTCTGGATCTAGCTCATCTGTGAATGATGAAATTATATATTTTTGAGTCTCTCCATACGAAAAATGTCAACGTACCTCTGAACTAAAATTATAAAGCACCCATTATGCTAACAATATATGAATCTGAAACATTTTTCAAAATAGAAGTTACAAATTAAGTTCTCATAGGGTTCCAGGCAGAGTTAGTTGAAAATTTATTAGAAATTCTGGAATCTAAAAAAAATTGGACTTCGAAAAAATGAATTTTTAAGAAAAAATTTTAAAAATTGATCTGAGAAATTTGTAATTTAATGTTTCCACTGTATCTAGTAGCTGCAAGTATTCAGGAAAAAAAACGAAAAAGGAATACCTGTCTCACCCGTAAATCGGTGAACTGTGGAATTCCGTCCACTGGCACAAGCCCACGAAATCAGAGTAACTACGTGTAATATTTTCGGAGGAGATATTGAAAATATTTCCTCCTCTTTCCGGTTGTATTTTTCTACTGCTATTCTCGCTTCCACTGAAGTGGGAAAAGTAGATCGTCATCTTAAATACATCTTAAGTACAGTACGAGTACATCTTAAGCTGCGGACAGATTTTCTTTAATTATCACTAACGGTGGAAGTCACTCCTCGCAGTCAGGACTACGAATGCTCATTCATGTCTCCCATTAGCGTCCTCCAAGATAGTGTGCCCATCTTGTATTTTTTCAAATTGATATTATTACTTCCTCTTTTGGCTATCAAATACCTTTCATCCATCCGTTGTTTTATAAATAGTTATCGCTTTACCAAAGTATAACTGGATAACAAAGACATTGTAGAAGAAAAGATTTCCCACGAAATAAACACCCAACACAAGCACAATATCACCCATAAACGCACAGATAATTAATGCTTAACATTCAAATTGGAATCGAGCAGAATGCATAGAAAAATATCACTTTTCGTGGATAATTGTTATTGATAGAATAGAAAGCGTCACATTTTTATTGGGTACCGTATTAGAAGCAGTGGTGAGTGGGTTCACGTAGGTCATGGGGTTATAGGGAAAAACTCTAGTTAGTTTTCCAAAAACAAAAACAAAACCCTCTTAAATTAGAATTATGTGATTGCATATTCATAAGTGCGCGTGAGCTCATGGTTAAATAAAATAGGAATTCGTCATGCTAAACTGTCAGTCTCCCCTTCCACCTCCACCTCGAGACGCCTTCCGTGATAAGCTATGAAATATTGGCGCCACCTAATATCATTTTCATAAACCACGACAAAACGTGACCGCTGCCCAAATCGAGAATCTATATCCGCCCCTGGTTGGGTCACCGAAAGCACGAAGACTATACATGCGCGGCTCAAACTTTCAGATAAATACATATCGCTTGTGTTTGACGCTGACACTAAAAGAAATAATTTTCGCTGCGGATTGCAGAGGTAGGGGAGAGACCAGAGTGAAACTGTTAAGGAAAATTGACCGCCAAGCCGATCGATACAAGAAATTATTTTTCCCTGACACAGTTCGTGACCCCAACAATAGGAAACAACGTTGCAAAAATATGGAATTCCCGAATGCCACTGATCATAAATAACCAATTAACCTAATCTATGGTGATATAATGCACAATTGCCATGTGTTCTCATGGCAGCTTGCAGGACAGAATGTAGATGTAGTCGCCATTTCGACGTTTACATGATAGTCACTACAAATCTTCAATTGGTTGGGATATGATAGAGATGTTGGTGAAGAGTGTAAATGGTTTTAATTACGATATGTCTTAGCCTTCGGAGTACGCTAAAAATGAAAACAAAACTACTAAAAAGCACTGGATAGTCGAATTGCGTGGAACGTTTATTGTAATTCCTGTAATATATACCAGATCGAGTGGGAGTTCTTTTTGAAAGAGCTCGTGAGTTTTATAATTCATTGCGAGACACGAGATAAGAGTGGGGATCGGGCAAAAGTAATCGCTATCGTCTTTTATCCCCTCCTCCAGTGCTTACCTTCAAGAGAGAGAGAATAAATAAAACCTTAGCAAAAAAATCGCTGACTCACTAAAGGTCCTTGAATGAACATGGAAGCATTTCGGTACCTGTCTCAAGAGACCTTCGAGAAGAGGATGGGCACTTGACATCGCAAACAGTTTTCGTTGCTTTCTCCTCTCCTGTGGGTGATTATGACTGCCACTTCCATCCGCCTTTACCACAAAAGGCTACGAATTCATCCACACTCCTTACAGCATCCAGGCTCCAAGGGCATAGTGACCTTGACTTCTCATTCACCTAACCCACTATCCGAATTAGAAATGTAGGGAGAGAATAAATTGTTCACCATCAGAAGTCAAGCAATAGGCCGAGACGGGATTTAGACTATGAGCTCCAATTTCCTCTCCGTTGAGGGAGGAGCTGTTGGTCGACCGAAGGAAAACAAAATTTCGTGATAAGCGTAGGTCCAGCAATTCAAGTTTAAGTTTTTGTATCCGAAGCTATTTCACGTTTCCTATTGACCTAACAAAAAGAAGGTATGCATTTTAGGAACATTCAAGTTTTCTTTTTGGAGAAAAGTAAACAACAGAAATGCGTATCCTTAGCAACTTATGTAAGTACATTAAGTCTGCAACACGCAAATGCTTAATGGCGTTCAATGTTTCGGGCACGAAATAAAAGATGCGTTTTCGCATAATGGACCAACAGATAACGACTTCGAATTTTATTGTTTTCTACGCTTTAATTTTTTTCTATAATAAAAATGACGTATAGTTCGATGGTTTCGATTCGAGACTGCTCTTGGCCCCGAATCACACTATATATCTACTTGAGGGAGGGTTTTACGGTACTCGATACACCAATTGGATGGAAAATTTTATGCATAAATGTAAACTGAATGTACCAGTATGTTACCACCTGAAAAACTGCCAACTTGTAAAACCTTCCTAAAATAATAATAATAATTATCTGATTTAAAATTTTCATTTTGAAAAGTACGAGGGTAACCCCAAAAGTAAGGTTTCCAATTTTTTAGAAAGAGGAAAAAAAACATTTATTTTCCATATTATTAGGTAATCTACCGTTTAAGGTAGGTTTTTGGATGGACACAACTATCAAATAAACATTTTGTGACTCCCCACCTAGCAACCTAATCTATATCAGATCCCTCTTCATCTCGGTGTACTTCTGTCCTCCCTTCATCCCGTCCAACATCCCTATCCTGTTCCTGCCCTTACCTTGCTTGCCCAACATTCTCCCCTCTATTACCCTCTTCAACATTCCACTACCGCTCAATACGCCTTTCATCCATTTTTCCTGCCTCCATACGATTTCTCTCAACAAACCCCTCTCCTCCCCCACCATTTCTAGTACTTCCTCATTTGTTTTCCTTTCGGTCCATTTTACCTTCTCCATTCTTCTCCACACCCACATTTCAAAAGCCTCCAATCTACGTCCATTCTCCTGCTTCAGTGACCACGTTTCCGCGCCGTACATAGCTACACTCCATATCAGAGTTTTTACGAGTCTTGTCTTAACATCCCTACTCAACGTTCCCGTGATCAACTCCCTCCTCCTTGAGAAAGCCTCCTTGCCTAGCGCAATTCTTCTCCTTACGTCCCTACCATTTTGACAGTATTGGTCCAAAACACTTCCGAGATATGTAAATTGCTCTACCTGCTCTATTTTTTCCCCGCCAATTTTAATATTTAGCTTAGCCTTTTATTTTTTCCATAATATTTACATAATTTAAAATATTGATCAATTATCTATTTTTCTACATAATCGCCACTTCGGTCGATGCATTTTTGTAAACGCTGTGACAGTTTTTGTATGCCCATTTCGTAACAGCTCGCTCCCATGTCCTTGAGGAAACGTTGAACTTCACCTTTCACCTCTTCGTCGGGGCTGTATCACCTTCCGGCCAAATGTTCTTTCAGCTTAGGGAACAGTTGAATGTCACTAGGGGCCAAGTCCGAACTATAAGGTGGGTGATTGACAATGTCCCAACCAAAGTCACGTGAAATTCATGGGAAGAATCAACTTGTTGCCGTTTGCGGTACTCAGTCAGCATTCACGGCACCCATCTTGCGCACACCTTCCGATGTTGCAACTTTTTCGTTGAAATCCTATGGATGGTGCTTCAAGAAACATCAGAAACCAAAATGCAGAGTTTATACAGCGTGATCCGCCGATCATTACGCATGGTTTCCTTAACATTCGCGACAGTCTCGTAGGAAATTGACGGTCTCATGCTCCTTTGTTCGTCGTGAATTTCAGTACGACTGGATGTAAACTCTCCACACCACTTGCGAACGTTTTTGACATCCATTCACGATTGTCCAATTCCACTTCCATCAATTGGCGATGAATTTCAAGCGGTTCAACCCCTTTTGCATAAAAAAACGAATTACTGCGAGAACTTCACACTTGGCGGAAACATGCATCGGGAGCTCCATTCTCAACGGCTGCCAATCCTAGACTGAGCGCCCTAGCGAAATGACGATTGTGTAGAAAAATAGATAATTGGTCAACCTTTAAAAATGATGTATTCATAAAAAATCAATAGAAAATAAATGTTTTTTTTCTATTTCTAAAAAAATGGAGATCTTACTTTTGGGGTTACCCTCGTATTTTGGAAACTCGTAAGTGGGTGGATAAATGCACTTGCTATAATTAATGCATGGACAGTCTCCAGGAAAGAAAATTAAAATCTAAGATAAGTTTTACAAATCAAATGGAAAGAAACGATGAAATGAGTGAAATATATAAATGAATAAGATATAAAAAGTTTATTCGTCTATTACAGCATGGTTTTTACTTACGTATGATTAAAATGTTTTATTTATCGCATAAAATTCTCATGGTTGAAGTAAGGTTTTCATTTTCTGCTGTAGATTCATTTACAAATGAGGCCATGAACAAAAAATATTATATATTAATCCTAATGTAGAATATTTGTACCTCATCACAAAATAGAAAATGCATCACATAGGGTACATAAAAACCTGTGATAGCTCCAGGAAAATATGTAATCATTTATGCCTCCGTAGTCACCGCCTTTTCATGTGAAATGAATTGACGTGCACGTACTTGCAAATGCAGTTTATGAATGCTAAATTGACGAGGCTCATTACTTCTACAGTCGCATTACATTATTGATGAAGGCTGAGCTTATGTATTTATTACTGCCTTGTAACTGAAGAATCCCTTTTGAATCAGTGTTTTAACTGTCCGTGGAAACAAAATTTAACGTGAAAAAAGGCATTTTTTTCAATGTCATATTTATCTCATTTACTATCATGGACAGATTTAATATTAAATTAAAAATTTTCTCTTTGTACAACTATTTGACATATGCTGTAAAAAGGTAATTAAACGAATCGAAATTAACAATGAAAACATTTATGCAAAAATTATGTTGCATTTTCAACCATTGCATGTAGATCCTCAGATCCTTGAGTGCAGGAAAAAAAACGTTTTAACATAAAAAAACACTTATTCATCACTATTTCATTCCTGAAAATGTATTGCGAAGCTATGCTTTAAAGTATTGCAAATGTATGGGACTTTGTTAAATCTCCTTGTTTAAGAAAATAATGAAAACATTTTTGTTAAGGAATAGATGAGAAAAAACTGTCAAGTTCCATATTCACAATTTATTTAGAAGACCCAATTTTGACTGCCAAGAAAGAAGAAACCTGAGTGGCTTCGAGGGAGAATAGGAAGGGAATTGGTCTTCAAAATGATCGAGTTTGAAGTTGGCATAGGATAGATTAAATCTACTTCCTAAAGAATATAGTTGAGCCACCGAAATTTAGAACTACTCCCCGGGTGAGTTTCTCTTCTTTGTGCGATCTGCGTTTTTTGTGTTCAACTTTCCAGTACCCTGATGCCTTGCAGCGTTATCAGGCTACGGCAGCAAAACTTGGGTAGGGCAAAGAAACTGTGAATGTGGAACTGGAAAGCTTTCCCGTCTCTATTTCTCACCGAAAATGTTTTCATTATTTTCACGAAAGAATTGTCGTGAAACTCACGAAGGGTGGACGTTTCATGGCCAGGAGGCGACCTCTTCCTCAGTAAAAGTGGAGTTAATTAATAGAACTGTACTATTGTGAATGGTACATAGAGGGGGACGCAAAAACTAGGGTATGAGCGCGGAGGAGGAAATAAACAGCAGGGTAAGATGAGGGGAGCTGGAGAGAGATTTAATTTGGATAAGAGGAAAGAGTAATTACCTAATTCACGATTAGGATAATGTTTGGGAAAGGGGGGACAATGTTATTTGATTGTCACTGTTGAGTCCAGGCGAGTAGATTGACTAAAACAACCAAATTACGGACGACCCCGATTTACCTTTTTCCACCAGTAGAAGCAGGCGTAGGTGAACTGAACATGTTTCAACTCGCAACGGCTGTCTCTGGCGCAATTATTAAATCAAATCAATGAAACTGGTACCACATATGCATTGCACATTAACCTAACAATTTAGCACAAAGTTAAAATTTTGGCATAATTCATTTTGTGAATAGAAATTTATGACCATCCTTTATTAACAATCATCGAATATCATCTCGAGTTGTTTTCCAATATTAACACATGGTTGCTGTTATTGTTATGTGGTGCCGCTCACCAATTTGAAAACTGGCTGTTTAAAATGTTCAAAGAGGAGCACATTTCCGTAGAAAAGCTTTAAAAACTGATGGAAATGTGCTGCACAGTAACTTCAGCGGAGTCATCCGCTATGGCGAATCAAGATGCATGAGTTTCAGCGTCAATATCACTCGACAAAATAAACGGAGAAAGTAATGGATGCCGGAGGGTGTCAAAGCAAAAATACCCGCTTTTAAATCACCAAATATAGGAACGACAGTGGAAAAGTCAAAGAGAACTTAGAGAAGAACGTCATCATTGCAATACCGAAGACACCAAGAACAGATAAATGCGAATAAAGAAGAACATTTAGCCTGATGTCGCACGCATCGAAAATACTTACTCGCATAATTATCAGAAGAATAGAAAGAACGATTGAAGAAAGCCTTACTGAAAAGCATTTTTACTTCAGGAAAAACTGAAGAGCAGGAGAGCCAATACTCAACTTGAGGGTACTCGGAGAAAATATTATACTCATGAACAGGAAACGTTACATTCGTGGACTTGAAAAAGGCCTTTGATAACGTCGAATGAAACAAGATGCTCAATTTAAATAAACAAGGAACGTAACTACGGTCGTGAATCAATGTAAACAAAAAATATCGGGACCGTAAACTTGAATGGCACTAAATAATAATAAAAAATTATAATAAATAAATAAAATAATAATGAATAATAATAATAAATTTAAATAAATAAATAATAGTAATAAAATTTTAAAAAACACCACACACATTCACACACACAAATCGAAACAAATAATTAAAGAAATAAAATAATAATAATAAAATAAATAAAAAATAATAAAACAAACTTACAACCACTCGATCACTAGGGTGTGTTACGAAATAACTTTCACTCTCGTGAATCACATTCACTCACACACACTCAGGGTTTGCAAGGATCCATCCTATGTCAGTGACCCGTCAATCACACAAATAAATGAAAATTATTAAAGGATGTAAAGAAACAAAACAACTTACGTGAATACACAGTCACTCAATCACTTTTCGAGCATACCTGAGTGATTGAGTGACTGTGTATTCACTTAAGTTGTTTTGTTTCTTTACAACCTTTAATAATTTTCATTTATTTGTGTGATTGACGGGTCACTGACATAGGAGGGATCCTTGCAAACCCTGAGTGTGTGTGAGTGAATGTGATTCACGAGAGTGAAAGTTATTTCGTAACTCACCCTAGTGATCGAGTGGTTGTAAGTTTGTTTTATTATTTATTTTATCATTATTATTTTATTTCTTTAATTATTTGTTTCGATTTGTGTGTGTGTACGTGTGTGGTGTTTTTTTTAAATTTTATTATTATTATTTATTTATTTAAATTTATTATTATTATTCATCATTATTTTATGTATTTATTATAATTTTTTTAATTATTATTTAGTGCCATTCAAGTTTACGGTCCCGGTATTTTTTGTTTACAAGATGCTCAAGACAGCAGAAACGATTGGAAAGGACTATGACTACAAAAGAATAATCCACCACCTCTGAGAGAATTAAGTAACATTGAAAAACGGAAGGGAAGTGTAGTTAAGAAGAAACAAATGAGCTAGACAAAGATACTTCCCTACAGCACTATTCAACGAATGTCTAGAAGAAGCCATAAGAGAAGTACAGGAATTGGGCATCAAAGGAGTCAAGGCCAATGGCGAAAAGAGATCGCAGTACTGGCAGGAACATGGGAAGACTTGCAAGCAACTCTGAAGAGAAAATAAAAGAAGCACTGGAATTGTGTATCGAAGGAGTCAAGGCGAATGGCGAAAAGACATTGCATTACTGGCAAGAACATGGGAAGGCTTGCAAGCAAACGAACCAACTACTTAGGGAATGTACTATGAGCATAAACAAGAAGAAAACTAAAGTCCTTGTGTGTGCAGGAGAGAAACTGGAGAGAGATGTCAACATTCGAGGAGTGAAACTGGAGTAAGTGGAATCCTTCTACTACCGGGGTAGAAGTTTAACTTGGGATGGAAGAAGTTTGTTCGACATCAAGCGAGGAATAGCTAAAGCTAAGAAGATGCCCATGAAGAAGAGACAACTACTACGTACAAAGAACACCTGAGTTTGCAAACAAGGAAGAAGTCCATCAAAATTTCGGGATGGAACATGGCACTCTACAAATAGGGAAAATTGAACAATGGAAAAATGGACCAGCAAAAAATTGAGGCCTTTGAAACATGGTGCTGTAGCAGAATGACCCTGGGGCACAATGGATTCGTTAAAAACAACATAGAAGAGAAGATTGAAGGAAAGATCCCGCGAGAAAGACCAAGGGACAAGTACATAGACACATCAAGAAGGACCCAAAACAGAAAACCTATCAGGGAGAATGAACACTGAGTAAAGATAATGTAAAACTGCAGTAAACCAAACTCAGGATTGAAATACTGACGATGAATATTGGTGGGTAACTTTTGAAATATGCGAAACACGAACTGAACACATTCCTTTTTCCGTGGAAAAAAATGATGCATTGCATGACGCAATGCAGTTACACAAGATAAAAACACAAGAGGTCATGGAAGAAGCCATTATTTAACGACTTTTCCAAAAGGGCTTAGAATATTTTGATTTAACCCGGAGTAAAAAAAGAGCGAGATATACCATGCGTACGCAAACTCTGAAAAGGTCCAACCTTTTGCAGTTTTCCATGAAATTTTATAGCTCTTATGGAGTCAACCTTGCATGCCTACTTCGAAATTCGTTTCAATAAAAAAAATACGTAATCCAACGCGGATCATCTTCTGTGTGCAGTGCTCGACTTCATGAGGGCTTTTTTCGAACTCCCTTTGATATAAAAGAACTGGTTGATGGCTCAGTTCTGCGCAGAGCGTCAAAAATTTTAACTGCCGGAGTCTGGGGAGTTTGTTTTCGAAGTGCGCACTTGCTTATTCCTCACGGAACGCATTCCCTTGCTCTTTCCATTCTCTCGGCGCTGCTGTGCTTCCCTGCGGGCAAGGGATCTCCCCTCTCAGGAAGTATTGAATTGACGGAAGGGGATATTGGAAAGGCACTTCGCGGGCCAAAAGAGAAAAGATTGATCGTCGTGTAAAAGCCTTTTTCCTTGCACCGCTCTCAAAAACAAAAAGACCTTTTCTCCGAAGCGATCGCATATGCAAATTCTCCCTCTCGCCCGTGCTACCGGTGGTTGGTTCCTCACCATCCACCCCCCCCCCCGACTCCACCCCTCGCCCTCCACCGCTGACCTGACTACGCCCACACGTTCCAGACGAGACGGCCGCCCGAGGCAGACCGGCTGGCAGGGATTGGACTTTTGAGGGAGCGAGGACGTCACATTTCACCTCAGTAGGCTCATTTCTAGTAGACAGCTCAAGCGCCAACAAGTTAAAATCTTACCTGAATTAACAAATAAAAGAAGAGATGAAAGTCGAACAATTCATATGATTTTTTATTAATGAACATCGAACTATTTCATTCGCGTAGTTCACTGAGATTACTTGAAGATAAAATACTCTTTTCAGATAACGGTTCCTCGATGTTGATTAAAATCAGGTAATGTTATGTTATTCTTCACGGAAGTGATTGGTTCTTTCCCTGTATTTTGAACAATCACGGAAGAAATGCTCATTTTGCTCAAATGGGATACGGTCAATATTTACCACAGCTCGAATTACGGCAACAGTTGGCGTAGTGAGACAATAGCGTAGGTTTTAAACTATTTATATAGCTACGATTTAGATAGTAGCAACAGAAGAAGAATGACAAACTCTTCATTTAACACATTTGACTGATTTCCAGCAAGCTTTATTGTTGAAAATGTCCTGAATATTTAAATACTTAGAAGTAGACAGATATAAGACACTTGCTTGGTTTTTAATGAGTTTTATTTTGATTGAAAATTTCTAGATTTTCCAGTGTACGCTTAACTGAAGCCATTAGTGCACATTTTCATGCCTATTGTAGTGTGATGTAAGCAATTTTAAAAATGTAATATCCTATATGTTCTTTATCTACGTATGATACAGGTATGTCCAAAGGAAACTAACGCATGGTATGAAATGTGCCTATTCGGGGTGGGAGTAGAAAAGGTGGAGGACTTGAAGGCGTCTTGGGTATGGAAGCTGAATATTCCGGTAATGTGTTTTCACAAAGCGAAACTGATAGCTTAAAAACACTGCAGTTAGTACACAAAAGGTAGTAGAGATAGGATTTTATCTCATATTTGACTTGTATTCATTGTATGTCGCTTCATTAAGGCGAACGAGTTTACGTGTTTTGTAACGCGTGTTACATAACAATTTCGTTAGGAGTGGCTGCAAGATGGCTCGTTAAATCTGCAATTTAATCTCTTTTTCACGACTCAAGCATGCCATTATAATGACCATCTCTACCGAATAGGCATTCGCGTTGGAGCAAATACCTATGAAATAAATTTGTCGAAATGTTATCGCTCAGTCGTTTATACCTTTTGGCTAATTTCGGCACTCGTACCAAGGGGATCTCTTTTTTTTTTAAACGCAATGGACTGAAATACTCAAAATGCATTTGCTACCAAAACAAAAAAATGACGATGTCAAAGCGTTTCATTTGAACGTGAATTTAAATTATAAGTGATCTCTCCCTCAAGGGACCAAGATGTTACATTCGCATTAACATACTCAATTTTTTCCATTTTCACAAAATCCCTCACAATCACTTACTCAAACGACTGTAAAACGACAACCGAGTGTCCAAAATTGGTCGAAAGTTTGGTGAGTACTTTTCAACGCATGCGCTAACACATTTCTCAAATTTTGTTTAAGAGTGCTGCCATATTCGTGTTGATATGAAACATCTCTCAACATGGTTCAGAGTCTGGATAGTAATGTGCACCGACGCGACGTTTCAGCGCAAGTGGAAAATTTGCATGCATAAGCTGCGCAAATTTGATTACAATTCAACAAAGGCAAGGCGCAACTCCCTTTCAAAGTTATCGCTGTTGTCACTTGGAATCAAACTTCGAATGTTATTTTTTTCGGAGACGCGTTCGGCGGATGCTTAATTCACGCAGGGAGACGTGCTGAACGACTTCACTCCACCACCCGATGTTAACGGCAAGACCTGAGAACGAGTGTCGACCGACGGACATTAACACGATCCTAGCGGTCAAGGACTTGGTGAGTTGAGATGAGTTAGGGGCATTCAACTGTCACGGATACATCCGAATTGCGAGATGGAGCACGCCTCGAATGTGTCAACTCTCGTTGGGCCTTCAGCGATCGTGCTGTTTTCAGCACCGTCGAAACGTCCCCTCGAGCACTCCATCGGATGGGAAACGCTGAGCGATCGAATGCACAGCGGCAGTAGGAGATAAACTAATTTGCAACCCACTGCTTGAGATGACGTGTGCAGTTTACTTGGCACTCATGCCGTGCATGTGCGTTCATTCCCAAGGCCCACTTACATTTGATGCGTGTGTCGGGGCGCGGTCACGAGGGCGTTGAAATGACGGGAACCAGTTGCGCTAAGTTTATAGATGACCACTCGACGAAACAATAAAGAGGATGGATTCAAGGCAATCTGTCGACCACCAAAATAGTGAATAATAATTAGGGAAAGAAAAAAACTGATCCATAAGTACTCTTCCCCAAGGGACCACGATGTTACATTCGCATTAACGTACTCAATTTTTTCCATTTTCACAAAATCCCTCACAATCACTTACTCAAACGACTGTAAAACGACAACCGAGTGTCCAAAAATGGTTGAAAGTTTGGTGAGTACCTTTCAACGCATGCGCTAACACATTTCTCAAATTTTGTTTAAGAGTGCTTCCATCTTCGTGTTGATGTCGGAAACCTTTTAGACAACGCTCGCATTTTAATTAAATACGTAGGAAAGATATGAGAGTAGGCTTACCATGATTATGATTTGGCGATTTTTCCCCTCCTACTTTGCTTTTTAGCATTTAAAGATTTTTACTGAAGCACGCATGCATATTGATGGATATTCTTTGAAATATAAAAAAAACCGCTGTATATTACCAATACCGAGGGTTGACTTTCTTTAGTTCTCTAAGCTATTTTGTTCCTTGCCAATATCTTCATACCGTTCTACTTCTTTGTGCCACCGCCTTCAATCGCTTGCTCCTCGTTATTTATCCTTGCCCTTCCACTGTATTTCCTCCACTTTATTTTTCCTCTTTTTATGGTCAACAGTAAAATATCGTTTCTAAGGTTGAATAAATTTAGTTTCCCTCATCTTCTGGTTAAAATGTCCTCCACAAGGATCTATCATCACCCACTCTTCGAAATACTTGCCAATCCACTCTATTTTCATCATTCTTCTATAGCACCGCGTTTACACCACCTCCATTCTTATTTTCTCTGCTGCTCCTATAGTTGATGTCCTACGTGCTTACAAAAGTAGACTCAATTTGTAAGTTTTCCATTCCTTACATGGATTTTCTTCCTTTTCTAAAAGTTCACCTCCTGAACAGGCTGGATACAAGTCTTTAATAAGCGGTCACAAAAAAGAAGTATGTCGGCATAGTTTAGCAACATCGACTTCGATCAATTCTCTGAAGCTAAGAACTATTTTATTATATTGTACGTATAACATGTTGTATGCTGATTAATTACAATTTTTGATATCTCTGTTCGATGAAATCCTATATCATCAAGCAAAAAATGGATTTTTATTTTCAGAAACTATAAAAAGAAACTGGGTATTTATATTGAACAGTGAGTTTGTAAGATAAGAGAATATGAGGGAAATTAGTTTATTATTATAGCAGGATATTTTCTTAAAATGCTATTATTTGAAGACGAAAAACAGCGATAAGTTTTTCTGCTGTGCGATGGATGAGGTGTTCTTATATTATTTATATGTGTACAATTCTACTTCAATAAAACCTTTCTCTTCATTAAGAGCCCTATTCATGACATTTTCAGTGTTTCTGTTTCATTTCAAATCCTTACTTCAAGGATCCCTCAATATAAATGACACGTTTTTTTTATACGTTGTGTCTTAAAAAGTGCACCACTTAAACAAGGATTTTGTTAAATAAAAATTTGCATGTTAAAAATTTTCCGACGAAAAAATTATCTCGACAATCAGGTTAAGAAGAATAACGAAGACATAAACTGAAACACTATTACAGAGGAAACAATAAATTGAAAATCTAGAATTAGCAAGAACCGAGATAATGAATAATGATAACGGTTGCATAAAACTTATATACAATACAAAGTGAATGATGGAAATAGATTTTTGAAAAATTATATACAACTCTAGCAGAAATATTAACAAAATGGGAATTCTTATTCATGCCAAAACATTCCACAATTATCAGAAACTTATGCAATTGAAATGAAAAAAATTCCAACGTGGGGGTGAAAATTTTGCCTCTGAAACTTTTCTCTAAATAAGTTTTAATCTCCTACTTTTCTCAATCTTATTGTGGCCAGCAGATCAGTATGAACTCACCATTTGCGTTTTTCTTTGATCAAGTTGAAGGCTGTTGAGCAGTGCAGTCAAATTTCGTTAAAATTATTCAGGCACCAGTTTCTGAGATTTACGAAGAACAATTTTTGCCATGTTTATAGATTTTTACTGTTTGCAAATCCAAGTGTCAAAGGTTTTAGCGGCATCCTAAAGGAAATTTTTGTTGAAAATGGCCTGCAGTTAAATATTAGTCGACTCGGAGAAAGACGCAATAGTCTGTTGAAATATGAGTCTGCGAATATAAATAAATCTTTGTAAATTGAAATAATTTCCTAAAATATTACTAAAAATCCTCCAAGCCTTTATGTTCACGAAAATTAGCGTAATTATATTATTATTAATTATGGAAATTCCCGGGAAATCAATGCCAAACTAATGTTTGCTTCGTGATTTTACCGCGTGAAGGACGGCTTGGGTTCCCAAAGCATAATGGCCCCCAAAACCGCAGACTTAAAGCTGATTTAAAACTCCTCCACAACACTCTTAACTCGACTATTGATTGCCCTGAACTGTTCCTTCTCTTCAACTTCAGGATGCCAACTAGATCCACCCGCACCCACTCCCTTCTCCATCTGCCTATTCCTTGGATACTTCTTACTAAGCGCTCACCTTTATTTCGCCTCTCATCCTTTCTAAATTCACTCCCTCACACTGTCGATCCTTTTCATTTTCATGCAAAAATTTCACCACCCAAGCTTTATGCCACCTGTCAACAAATTAAATATTTCCCCCGTCCATGTTCGTTTCTCGTTGTTTATTGTCATGCCGTTATTGTGTTTTTTCCTCTTTCATATTTATGTTACATTTTTCACTTTTAATTGGTCCTACTGCAAAATAAATAAATAATTAATCTTTTCATTACAGCTCTCTCATTCAGGGAAATATGCACGAGATCCATTCCACAAAATTTAGGAGATGAACTGCACTCGTAACATCTGAATCATAAACTGTCATTTTCTTGTTTCATTGTTAACCAGAAATTATTTCCTTCTTGCAAAAGACCCCGGAGACAAAATATTAAGTAATATTTTTTTATCACTTTGGCGACACCCGTGAGCAAACAGAAAAAAAACGTTGATAGGATGTCACGCGAAGCAGGCTAAGAATGATGGGAAGGTGAGGGAAGAGGATGAGGGAGGAAACATTGTTGAGGGTGAGGGCGAAAGAAAAGCAGGGGAGGCAAGGAGGGGAGATGGAGGATTGAGCGGGCATCTCTGTTTTTTGACGCCGGCTGCGACGCACTCCTCACGTGTTTACAGCAGGGAAGCTTTCTGTTGGGGGAGAGCGGTGTGAGGGGGCGTGGCACTAGAATACGGGAAATGCTTAGAAGTCGGAACACGCGGAAGGGCCCGAAAAGGAAATGAAGGGGGAGATGGTACCACACGAAGAGGCAAACGAAACCGTCTCCCATTTCTGGAAAATTGAAGCTCATAAAATTGTAAATATTCAAATGATGGCCATTCTAATTAGGAGGGCAATGGGCACGTTGATAACCCAGCTGGGTGTAACTGCAACCATAGGATTTCGCAAAAAGAAAAACACTTGCATTATGAAAACAGGTCCATCATAAAAAAATTAATAAAACAGAATAAATGCTAATTGCAAGTAAACACATTGCCGGATAGTAAGAGAGGGAGTAGTGCCTTTCTCTTGGGCGTCTTCTTTTGGAAGGGGTAGTTTGTGGGATTATAACCCTTATTTTTTTAGCTTTTGGAGGAAGCATTCTAAAATGACCAACATTTTATGGGATTTTAATGGTGATCCCGGATGTGACGTTGGGTGGAGGGGTGAGGAACGGTTTGGGTTGCCTCCCGGTCGGGTGGTGGGGGGTGGGGGCTTATCACAAGACGTATACTCTAGAATAATCAGTATCCGTAAGCTGTATCTCTTTCTGTGCAGAGTTGAGGAGTCCCGAAAATGTATTAAGTCTTTCCTGTTACAGGAGGGGAGGTGTGTATGGAAGAATCACCTTATCGTAGGATGAAGATGTTTCCGAAGAATAAGCTTATTTTGGTTTCACCAAATCATTTTTATGTTTGAATTATTATTTAAATAATATATTTTTATTAGGTAATCTACCAGTTAAGGTAGGTTTTTGGATGGACACAACTATCAAATAAACATTTTGTGACTCCCCACCTAGCAAACTAATCTATATCAGGTCCCTCTTCATCTCGGTGTACTTCTTTCCTCCCTTCATCCCGTCCAACATCCCTATCCTGTTCCTACCCTTACCTCGCTTGCCCAACATTCTCCCCTCTATTACCCTCTTCAACATTCCACTACCGCTCAATACGCCTTTCATCCATTTTTCCTGTCCCCATAGGATTTCTCTCAACAAACCCCTCTCCTCCCCCACCATTTCTAGTACTTCCTCATTTGTTTTCCTTTCGGTCCATTTTACCTTCTCCATTCTTCTCCACACCCACATTTCAAAAGCCTCCAATCTACGTCTATCCTCCTGCTTCAGCGACCACGTTTCCGCGCTGTACATAGCTACGCTCCATATCAGAGTTTTTGCGAGTCTTGTCTTAACATCCCTACTCAACGTCCCCGTCTCGTAAACACTCTGATATGGAATATAATGAAATAATATATTATTCTTTGGAAATAATCATGCTTACAAATGAAAAGGAAATTTGCTTTAAAGTATAAGTATTTGGTAACTGAAGTTGAAACTCATGGATTTACAGGTCCTGGGTATGCAAGGCATTGTAGAACGTGCTGCTAGGGCATATCATGCACATACTCCTATTCTTGCACTGCCGAATGATGTTAATTGGAATTCGGAGTCTGAGACTGAGAAGGCGAAAATTTTGTACCTTAGATATAGTGGGTGGGTTGCAGGGGATTATGCACCCGATATTGATACGCTATTTTTTCTCTGGAGTTTTGAAGTTTGGGGAAAGTGGAGATATCACAGTTCAAGGAGTAAAACTAGTGCAGGTGAAATCCTTCATCTGCGTGGGTAAAAGTATAACTTGGAATGGAAGAAGTTTGACCAACATCAAGCTAAGAAGACGTTTATGAAGAAGAGGCAAGTGTTTAAAAAAGAAACTACGGCGAAAAGGAATGAGATGCTTTGGGCATTCTTTGAGACACCATGCATAACAGAAGGGAAAATCGAAGTTCTAGAGAGGAACACCAAGCGAAAAGTACGCTGGACAAATTGAGAAGAACCTAAAACAGAGAAGGTACACCAAGTGAGATCATTAAAACTGAATAGAGAATAATGAAGGAATGCAGATTGAAACGACTGGATTGGATTGAGATGGAAATACTGATTATTATGAAAAATCATAAAATTACTTCGATCAAGAGAAATTGAAAAATAAACAACTTGGCTTTTCCACATAGACAATTTTTATTCACTACCTAAGCTTCGTTATGGTGTAACATCTTCAGGTTTTTGTTGTTTTTTCATCGATAAAGAGAGTTTAGGGTTGCAGGAGGGCATCAATACAAAGCTAAAAGTATAAAGTACCAAAGAGTAGGTTACTATTGGCTATACCATTAAAACTTAACATTTCATTATTATTTATGAAAAACAATTGTAGACAATTCGCTTAAAATAAATTAATATTTGGTTAAGAAGTTTATAATCCATCCCATTACCAGATTATGATAGGATTCAAATAGGAAAAATTACTTAATTGAAGTCTTGAACAGTCCATTTGCTTAAGTAATGATTGAAAGTGGGGTTCTCCTATACTAAGAGTAGTAATCAATCTAAGGTTGGCTTTTAAAGAGCGAGGATCGAGCGAGACCTGAAAATAGGCTTTCTGGAATTTTAAATAAGCACATCAGAAGTGAGGAAAGAGGATCCTTATCCTTTGGGCTTCTCCTGCAGTTTTTCACAAAGCCATTTGAGAGGAGGAGACATGCAGGATGAACGAATACGTGGTTGTGTATGCACTGGCGATAAAAATCGGACATTTTTTAACCTGACGTGCCGTTATGTTTACCTATATTCACGATATGATTATAGCCTATTACTTCCTGCCTCCTTGTGATCCCAAGTTCTTAACGATCCTCGAACGCGCATAAAAAAATATATTCTTAATCTCAAAAGCCTTTAAGGGACCTTGGATTCGATAACATGAAAAGGGCAGGGACGACGTGCTAAAACCTCGTCTATTTGTAAATGCATCCGGATTTAGTTCCATTTCCCTTTGGGAGTCTCCGTCTTCTTCCGGAGCCATTATTAGCGGCCCGAGGATGCCATTCGTGTGTGTCTTCCTTGCTCCAAATGTCTCGTCGTCGTCTCTCCACTCTTGAGAAATCTGCGCTCCCGTTTTTATTCACCGCTCCCGTTTTCGCCTTTACGACGCGGTCGTTTCCGTTCGCTGCGCCGATTTCAATGAGTTCCCGGACGGGGAGGAGAGGAGGTGGGAAGGGGGTGGAGGTGGGAGAGAGCTCTGCGTTTGGACCCTCGTTTCCTTCTTTTATTCTCTTTTTTTTAACTCCCAGGGCTTGATTCGGCTTATCACGTTTTCTCCGCTACTGGGAGGGACGCCATTGTTTCTCTGGTTGTAAAAGGGTGCTCTTCCAATAAGGCGAAGGTGTTCTTATCGCTTCGGAACGCGACATGTCGCGCAGCCACTAAATACTCCCCACTCGCTCGCGTCACGTAGTGAGATCGAATTAAAAGTTTCAAGGTCTGAGACGAGTGTTTTCGGGGAAATATTGCGACTAGCAACCTTTCCCTCGGTCACCGCAGTTGACATTATGGATTTTTCAGGGACATAATAGATGGGGAGGTCCACAGATGAATTGTGAGGTATCCCTGAAGGTGGTAAGGGAATTAGCGTTCATTGGAGAGGCATGAGTGGAGGTTCGGCCAATGTTCGGAATGAAATACCAATAAAGATGACCTCGGTGAAGTCTAGTTTTTAAATTACCATATGCGTGGGCACCTCGAATCCTGCAATCGCGAATATGAGCTCCTTCGAAGGGAAATAATCCTTCAGTATGAATGAATAACCCTATCGAATAATCCTCTTCCCTATTCGTGGTAATTATCGGTTTGAAATCACTGGACGGATAGATAGAGGAATCAGAGCGGTGTTGAAATACATTCTCTTTCCTCAACTCCACAATTAGGGCCAGGCTCTTCGGGACAATCTCGCAAAACTGAATTATAATGCTTTCATTAGCGTGATCGCCAATTAGAGACGTGCCACTCTCCGGCTATTTTATGTCATCACGTAGTGAATTCCAAATTAGGGGGACAACTTCGTATTGACGCACAATGGGTGTTGGTATTTTTATCAGTTGTACGTAATAACGTTTGAACGAATTAGGACGTCGAACGAACCCTATGGAACGTATTTCCTTCACAAGGACAAACTCAAACCAAGTCTGAATGCTCTTTCACCCCGATGAAGATTTAATCGATTAATATTCACAAATTACTTTTGAAATTGCCGTCTGTAACTATTATAATCTCTTTAAGGAAGAGCCGCATAAAAAATTCCTCTAAATATTGCTACATTTTTGTTTTATTCCAAGAGGAATTCTATTCATATCGTTGAAATTGGATTTAATATTTTTAGTTTGTTCCTGGTAACTAGCTAGCCAATCCAATGAATTAACTGCGATGGAAGAAAATTCAAATTATACAAATCTTTACGTTATTAGCCCTGTTTATAGAATTTGTAGATTTTTTGGAGTTTCATAAAAACTCTCTTGCGTACATACTCTACGCTCTGAATAATACCAGGGACTTCAGCGATGATGATACGAAATATATTGGCGTTTCTCACATTTAACAGTTAAAAAGCTTATAGATGCATGCATAATGATATATATATATATATATATATATATATATATATATATATCCTCATAATACAGGCGTAATATTACCATAAAATATTTAAAATAATGCCCAGCTAATTAATTTATCAGGTAGCTGTTCTCCGTCAAATTCTAGACCCTATTTTCCTATTTTTAAGTGAAGTTAAATTGAATTGAACATCCGGTAAATGGATTTATGGAAACAATATACCGCTTGAGCATAAGAACTCAATGATTTGCTGATAAGAAAGATCGTCGTTTGTGTAACCAGACTCCCGAGGATTGACTTTGCATTTACTAAAGGAGTGTCTGAATTTACATGGTTAATGCCTGAATTGATTATGCGTGAGCCGTAGAACCTATTTCTGATCCCGAGGAATGAATGTAATTTATCATAATTTTGTCCTGTACACATCATATTTCATATGCAGTCATTCAGATAAGGCATATGTATAACTGGAAATGCCACCTGACCAAGTAGCTAAGTTATGTAGATTTACACTGATTAGTAATATTAACCAATCATTTTAGACTGGAGTATGCTGAATTAATGATTGCACTGGAGGGAGTAAAATGTTTCTTTGGAATAAGGAAAAGAATTCAAGAACTCTCCCGAATGACGAAACAACACCTTGATTTTGTGAGAGTGAGATATTGATAGAAATACGTTAATTAGCACATTATTGTTATCTTCAGGCATAGGCCGGGACAACAAACATCACTCTTGTGTAGACTAAAACGTTTAATGTTGATGGCTCTCTTGAGTTAATCCTTTAATTTGCTTACAATTATCTGAGCCCATTTTATCATATTTTATTCTCTGTTTGATTACGAGTTTATTCCTTTCATGTCATACTGAGGAGATCTTCAATTGGTGGATGTGTTACAATGCTGTCATAGGCCTAATTAAAGTATCGGATATGTTCACAATGCTATTATACATGGTTTTAAGCATACTTAATGTTCTCTCCGACTGAAAAAATGGACGTCATTTTTTCCGCATTGTTTAAATGCAACTATCAGACGACATGTAATCCAGTTTTCTCATATCATTAGCAGATATATATTCGCTGCTACGCTTGTTTTTTCGGTGCTTCAACTACCGGGGACATGATCAACTGCGAGTGATAAGTTACTTGCATACATAAAATTGTATCAGTGGCTACAATAATGAAGTAACTCGAGCCCTGCGTTGATGTTTGCGCAAATTACTAATAAGCTGTTTCGCTTGTTTCTATGGAATGTGCATGAAAACCGTGCTCACTCATGGCGCAGTCTTAACAAAAGACGCATTAAAATGCCGTATCATGCGTTTAATAATTCAACATTCCGCCATCGTTCTGATGGAGCATCGGGAATGCTGGCTGCAGTGCCTCGGGAGGGATGGGTGCTATTATCCGAAAAAAATGTAGAGTAAACCACACCCGACAAAGATTAACAGCGGAGGGAGTCCCGGAAGTACGGACGTGCAAGTCAGAGTAGACGCCAGATGCAGTGCCTGGGGTGCCAACTTAAAAGGGGAGAAAAATATGTATACATGTATATGCATGCATAGTATGTGTATGCACGCCTAAGTAAAGGTTTTGTGAGAGGTGGACTAAAAAGAAGAATGCGGATATCCGAAAACAGAGTCGGACTCTGAGCGGTTGAAGGCCCCGTCGTCGGAGGGAGGAAGAGACCGCGAGTGAATTACGAATGAGCGGAGCGTGGTGGATGGTGGGCGAGTTGCTCCGGAGAGAGAGCCTAAACATCCCGGGGGCGAGGAAATAAAACGAACAAGAAGGTTCGTGCGTTCTTCTGCGAGGTCATTTGGGAAAAGGAAATCGGTCCTTTTCTCCGTTCGGAAGAAAGGAATCGGTCCCCTCGCTCACTTTCCCGTGCGGAGGGGAGAACAATGCTTTTATTTGATAAATCAATACTGGCTCTCCGTTGGGCGAAAAAAACTTTTGAGTGCCACTTTATTCATTCAGATAACCGAAAAAAATTATGACAACGTATTGGTCCATCAGCGTTCGCATTATCTGAAGTCTTGGAATGCTATGTTGGGGGTAGAATGCCATTGGATAAAATATTAAAGCTCCTTCTATTATACGCAACATTCAAGCTGTATCAGACAAAGATGCCTCTCCAGTCGAGGATTATTTGTTATATTTATTGCCATGGTATATATGTATCAACATATTTAATATTGCTAAGTTGAAACAATACGATATCAAATGGAGATCAATTTAAGCAAGTATAACCAGTATTACAAGTTAGATGCTCAAATCATCGTTTTCAGTCCGATTTTTCATTAAGTGCTCATTTAAATAGATTATTGACAATTCCAGAACACTATTACTGGAAACAGAACTTAAAGTAATAAACAAACCAGTAAACAACTCATGGTGATATTTATATTCACACTGAGGGATAATGCTAGCAATAATGTCATTAAAACTTTCCCTGGATTCACAATTTACAAAAATATTTGACAGATTGCGGCAACCTTTGATGCATTTTACATTTAAAAAATGTTCTACGGAAAACGAGGGTGAGGTTGCCAAGCAATTATTTGTTTTTCCAACACATTTATTCCATAAATTCCCGTTTTTTGAAGAAGGTTTGTGTTTAAGGTTTTCTTCATTATAAGAAGGTCATATAAACTTGTAAACAAATATGAATACTGAACGCTGACTCGGCCATTAGTAATGTTTGATTAAATTAGTTATTATTTAAGGTTTTTAGAAGTTTTTCCATCTTTGTAAACCAGAGAAATATTTTCGTCTCTGGAGCAGTTGTCACTGTGATCTAAGTATTAAACAGGGTCGATGGATAACGATTTTTTGATTTTGCATTCTGTGGAGACAAAAGAGATATATTGAACGATATTTAGCGTTGAATGTTGGTTCATTCTTAATTAATCCTAAAAAAAATAGACAAACTTATATTATTGAAATGCTGTTCCCCAAAGTAACTCGAAAATTTGACATTCATTCTTGGAAATGGTTTTTGTATTTAATGTATTTAATTCATAATAAATATTCGATTCACGATGGTTCTCTTGTTTTTTTAGATTTCAGACTGCGTCAAGAAGGGATAGATGAAATATGAAATAAATTTGTGAGACGTTACCTACCTTCAAGTGAAATTGTCAACTTAACTTCCCGAAGTGTCCTTTTCTGCGGTGAAGCAGAAAACAATAAGGATTATAAAATCTATATAGCAGGCAAATAGTAATGAAAATATGAAAAGAACAGCAGAAGAAAGGTTTTTATGGAAGTATAGATGCTAATAAAAATCACTTGGCAATGCCTAAAACGCAATATTAATTTCTCAATACTGGTTTATCTTTCATCGTACTGACGAAATGCAACGAAATATAGTCACTTACAGAAGCTAAACGTTTGAAAAATATTCTTTGAAAAAATTCTTTATTTAACTTACTTATAAAGAGAAACGAAACGAAAACAAAACTTCAAGACAGTTTGTAGGAAAATATGGATATTGGAACTATACGCGAAGAGAATACTAATAGATAGATGATTGGAATCAATCTCAAATATGTTTCATAACGATGATGATATTTTTTTCTACTTAAACGCACGAGATGAATTCATCTGCAGTGACTTCGAGACCTTCTCTCTAAGAGTTCGATTCCTCTAAATGAATTTCAGAAAAACCTCTGACGGATAAATCGAAAGACAGGGTTACTGACGACCGCGTTACTCCCCAAAGGGTACCAATCTTGTAAGACAAGGGGGGTTGGGGAGGGGCTAAACACTTGGCTTTCTCTCGGCTTACTTTTGCCTTTTATATCCCAATCCATTCCCCTACAGTCGAGGGGTTCGGACGGACCCTGGAACCCACCCAAACCCCCTATCCCAGTGCCCACCGCTCGCCTCTGAAAAGAGTCCGCACTCACCCATTTCGCGGGGAGAATTTATGATCCAGCTGCAAACGGGCGTAATTCATTTCGACTACCCCGCGCTCCTGACGGAAATGTCCGGACTTTATTGTCCTCCTGTCGTCTATTTTAGCGGCCCCTTACCCTTTACTTCCCTCTTTGTTCTCCGACGGTGATGATGTACCCACTCCGTCCTCTCGAGGGTATCCCCCTCGATATCCCTCCTTCCCCCAAACATCGCCTCCTCCTTCAAGCCATTCAAATATCTCTGTCTTCTTGGAACATGCATCCGTCCGCGCGATCATCTCATCAAAAGCGCCTCTCGTCCTTCACCGGGAAGACTAAATTATTGTCAGATTCACCAAAATATTTATCAAACCAAAGGTCGCCTATTATCCTCGTCCTTATTTGGGGAGAAAGAAATTGAGCATGGCATATGGAGAACGATTTTTCCAAGACACATTTCATGTATGCAAAAACAAGCGACAAAGGTTCAAACCTTATAAAATCAACTGTACGTGGTACAAAAGAAGCATTGTACAAGGCGTGTTGGATATAAACCAACTATCCTACTCCAAAACTTCAATCGCAATATGTTTTTCACTTGACCAAATAATCTTCGATGGAAATTCTTTCTGATTTCGCAAATAAAATCAATGGAGCAATACGCGTATAAATAATACCATCAGAGGATGTTTTGATGTTTCATAAATTGAAACTATACTGCATGTTCACCGCAAGCAATGAGAGTTAATATTTTGCGATAATATTCGATTAAAAGTAATTAACATTCACATATACTATATAATTACGGGGAAATAAACCGACTATAGCAATGGATAAATGATTTTTTTGTTTTGGAGGCGTCTTAAAAACGTCAATACACAACGTAAGGATTTGAAAATAACCCCCAGAACCGTCGTGCATTAACTCTTGAATTCAAATGAAATGAAACTCTTGACTTTAATTGAAGATATTGAAACATTTATTTAGAATGCGACAATTTCAGAGCGTAAAAATCATTCACCTTGACCGTGATCCCGGTCAAGGCGAATGATTTTTACGCTCTGAAATTGTTGCATTGAAATGCATGTTTGCGGATTAAACCGTTAAAAGTTACTGTTGCGGCATCTCCCGCAGTTTCTTGAAATTTATTAAGAAATTAATTTTATATAATCAGAAATTCGGGGATGTTTAGCGGAGCAAACTTGAAAATGCAAAGAGTTGGAGAAGTTTTGAAGAAGAGGCAATAGATGTTGAAACCCCAAAACCGTATTATTAGATAAAAATTAAAAGGAGTTTTTGGAATGCGTTATGGAGTTTATTCCATAAGCATAATATGGACCGAAATAAGTGATCAAAAATGACGTCCAGGTCGCTAATATTTTACTGTGTTTGCTTACAAGGTATTGTCATCGTGTGTCTATTACATACAGGATTGTTTTCAGATTATATGGAGTGAGTGGTGTCATCACGGTCTGCGATGTAATTTGACCCGACGAAAAGAGGCTCCTCTTTTTCCGCCAATGAATTAACGAGTTATTAATTTTTAAATAGCAGGTCAAGAAACCTTCAAATTTAGGCTATAATAGAACATGTGGTATTACCCAACACAAATCGGTTGTGGTTAGGCTCGCATTAAGTCGGAATTAATTTCCTTTTGAAAACCATGACGGGGTATTGCCACTTTGGTTTTACAGCAGATTTTCTGTCCAAAACGGGCAACTCAAGGCTATGTTGTACGTCGATGTTTCATGAATAATTTTCGCTAAATATTATAATATTTTCTTGCGGATTAAAAGTGTCACAATTGTGCCCTTTATGTTGAAAATATGCCCGTGGAAAACAGCAGATAATCGCATGAAGGAAAAAATACTTGACCGACGGATGAAACAATTTCACGTTCACGATGCGCTAAGTTAGTTTAATTCTTAAAGCATACGACCATATGATTTTATAATATTTTACCAGGAATATCAATGAAAAAAATTGAATTTTTAATCAATTTTTACATCGAGGATTTTTACCTCATGGCGCGTTTCACTGGTGAAGGTTCTATACTATTTTCTTATCAATACTATTTTCAGTTACATATAAAATAATTGAGTAATGAGTTATTTGACGCATTAATACTTTATTGAAATAAATCAGGGGTGTTCCTCTAATGATAGATCTTTTTGAAACATCCTTTCTCCTATCTCTTCTGGAGTGTAGAGGGTGGTGGAATGTTCCCTTTCACCCGGCGGGCGTTCCTCCCCACATTCCCGAAATCGGTCCGGGCTCTCAGAAACTTAAAGCACTTAACTGAACATCGTGCATCCAGGAACCTGGAAAACTGTGTGTACAGCTGTCTGGTCGGTTGTGCGTTTCCTTCTCTTTCTTTCAAAGTACTCACATTTTCCCCCGTTCCACCCTGTCCTTAACAGGATAAGCTCTATCTCTTGTAACCCCAGACGCCAGGGTCTTGGTCGTCACACAGGCGCATTGGTTATAATCGACATTTTCACAGCAAAATATTTGATGGATCAAAATTTCCAAATTACTTCGCTCGTGGTCCCTAATCATGACATAGTTATTTCTACGGATGCTTTGAAATTGTACCTATGCGCCCAAAAAGCAAGCAAAGTCGGTGAGCGAATTTTGAACAGCATGTAAAATACATAGAAATGATGTATTCATAGCAATTTTGAATTTTTTGCATTAAACAATATCTCATAGTCCGTAAATTCAAATATTTGTGTTTAAAAAAACAGCGGTTGTTGTAATAAGTCTTTTGTTAACAAAAATCTGCCAAATGGTGAACAAATATTCATTCACATTTTTTGTGATGTCAATAATGTGAATGAAAATTTGTTCACTCTTTGGCGGGTTTTCATGTTTGAATGTGTATTTGGCCAATGTGTCTCATTTCCTTCTTCTGGCTGGCGTGCCACAAAACGCACTGTTCCTATCCATCATGCCATTGTATGATTGCTTTCCATATTACCATTTCGTCTTGTGTCCTCGTCCATTTCTTCTTTGGTGAACAGCTCCTGAACGCCATCTCCTGGCCAAGGAATCGGGCCACTTAGTCGCATAAGCCCCCCCCCCGCAGATTTCAGCATAATTTACGTTCCTCGATAGATCAAGTTGTTGGAGTACCGGTCCGGCAAGTCAAAAGATCCGGTGTTCAAGTCCCGGTCAAGGAAATATTTTTACGCTTGTAATCTGCTCGATTCCATCTTCTCCACCTCCCCACACCCCCACTTCACGGAATAACGTTGCTCTAAATTCAGATTCATTTTGTTTTTCGACGCGGACAAAAAACTTACTTCGCTAAAAACGGTGTCCTCACCCAACGACAGCCCTCTGGCGACTGCGGTTGGTATCGGTCTGTTGCTAAGAGCCAACTCCACCTTACCCTGCCAGGCCCCCTCCACCGCTCCGTTCGCGTCAGAGAAAATCAGTTTTACCACTTTTGGGTGCGACCCTGTTATATATAGAAATATATTCAATCACTTTTTCAATGCAACTTCTCACGCCGTCCACCTCCCGTACAGAAAAACATTTTTATTAAGTGCAATAACATAAGTCAGCACAGAGTAAATAAAACGATTAAAGGGATAGATCATCAGGGAATACTTATGTACAATAAATTGCCTGCTTATATTAAAAATATCAAAAGTTCCTTTAAATTTAAGTGTGCCGTGAAAAAAACTACTTTCATGTAAATTATTTTATAGTGTAGATGATTTTCTAATGCATACCATTTCAAATGTATAACTGAAATGTGTTAATTCCAAAAAGTTGTAAATTGTATGTATTTGTACTTGCATATTGTTTTGATTTTGCATAATGTTTTTTTTTACTGAAATGAAGTGTAAAACATGTATTGACAAAGCCATGCATAATTCTATGCTTATGGTGAATGAATAAATTACAATTACAATTACAATTAATCACTGACCAATAAAGTTTATCATCCAGTGGCGGCTTGACGCTTATTCTTAAAAGTACTAAAATTGGATTAAAAGGGCTCGAACGAACCTCCAGACAGCTGATTTAATTCAACAATAGTTCTGTTTAAAAAGAGTATTTTTTCTAATTTATTTCATGTGTTCTTATTTTCATTTAAAATTGCTGTCGTTTTTTCCCCTTAAATTTCGGTTTTCCTATCTCTTACAATAAATCTTCCCACGCTTCGTCATTTTTAACAATTCTAGACGTCGCCACATAACCTACTCCTTTTTCTTCTATTTTTCAAACTCTCCCATTTCAATATATACCAACATTTCCGTGACATCATCTATTCTTTTGTACATATATTGCTGCCTTTCTTTTAAAATTTTTCTATCTTTTTAATATATTCCACCTCATATGGATCCTATTCTATGAACGAGTATTCTAGGATACTAATACAAATACTTTTCAAGATTACTAGGATACAAACACAGGGCTAACCAGTACCTTATATGCTTTTTCTTTTGTGGTTATGCTATTTCATTTTAAATTTCTCATTACCCAATAATTACTAATAGTAATAATGAATATTACTTTAAGTGCCTTCCGTGTCAAACTATCTACTTGGACTCCCCATCCAAGATTCCTGGTTAAGTAAACGCCTGAATATTTGCAACGACTGCTACATGGGATACTTTCTTACCCATGGGATATCTGTTACTGTGAATTAAAAATCCATGCCTATAATATCTAAGCACTCAAACGTCTTTCCACGTGTGTGTTCAAATTGCAGAAAGCCGATGTTTATACTTCCTTTATAAAGATTGCAGACGCACCGATATGTTTGATAGCGCTCATATAAACCCGAACCCCACCTTTCTTAAGCCAATGGCGTACTCCTACTCACTAGCTACTTCGCAAGCTCTCATTCCTCCCACTCCCAATCCCTACTCCTTTTAACCTTTCCTATCCAATTCATAGCCTTCCCTTTAAACCTTTTCTCCGGATGGCTTCCCTTAAAACCTTTTTTACCTCTTTCCTTAACCTTTACCCATTTCTCCGGTTCATCCACCCTACGCCGTAGGCAAAACTATCCCCCTTTCCGGTGAAACGTAGGATTTTGATTAGCCATAGCACTGCAAACCTGCACTGTGCTCCCAAGCACTAACTTGTAACTTTAAAAAAATTTTTAAACCCAAAATACAAGTTACAATAACTCATTTATAATCTTTGTATAATTTCATAGGCCTAATTTTGCAAGTTTTAATATTTTTACAATTATTGCTCCAAGTACTTCGTTGACCTTCTCTCACAAAATGCAACAGCGGTACTGTTTACTTTCGTGACACTAATGGCTGCGACTTCCGATCCGCCTTCCCTTATAATTAATTGGGTCCCCGTATCTGAACATTTTCCATCCTTCTTATTTCTTTAGGGAATAAAAGGCTCTTCAAAAGCTTCCTGTGGTATTACGTAGGGCACTGACGACAATTTGTTAAGATAAAACAATTGGATGCAGCGTTATGTTCTTCACGTGTTACCACCATCGTTGTTGTAGGCGAACTGTGTATATTTCAACTTACAACGACTGCCGATGACGCAATACTGAAGACGACTCAATAAAAATTGCACCAGAAATGTACATTAGACATTAATCTGACCATTCCGTATATATTCAATCGTAAAAAAATAAAGAATGTGACTAAAAATTGTATAGTTACCCTTGATTGAAATTCCTATTGTGTATGTGTGCACGTGTACATTTTGTATATGTGTACGTGTATGTATACATGTAAAAACACACACACACACACACACACACATATATATATATATATATATATATATATATATATATATATATATATATATATATATATATATATATATCACTAAATAGTCATAGCAAACACAGAAACTAAAACACATTAAAGAGGGACTCACTAGTTCTCGAATTTTCGGTGGTGCAACCACCTTTCTCAAGAGGAATTAGGAACAGAACTTCCGTTCTGAACAGGAATTAGGAACAGAAGTTCTGTTCCTAATTCCTCTTGAGAAAGGTGGTTGCACCACCGAAAATTCGAGAACTAGTGAGTCCCTCTTTATTGTGTTTTAGTTTCTGTGTTTGCTATGACTATTTAGTGAATTTTATAGTGCACGTTCGTGGCTTTTCCAAGAAAGTGAATATATATATATATATAGGTGCACAAATATATGTGCACCATATTTTCCATTAGCGCCTCGGATGTCTTGCGATTTTGTTTTTCTTTCCCCGAATTGCCGCTTCCCTAGTTTATAAGCTATCTTAATATTTCTCTTTTCCATGTTGTTATTAATTTCCTCGCAGCATCTTTCTATCCATTCTTCCTTTGCCTTCTTGCACTCTCGTATGGCGTTATTTTTTCCAGCTAACTACTCGCACTCCGTTAATACCTGCGGGCTCTCAGTAATTTTTTAAAAACTAAGGAGCCCATTTTGCTTTCCAAAATAAAAACTAAATAAATAAATAAGGAAACATATAAATATAAAGAAACACTATAAAACTTTCAGTTGAAAGACACAGGTGTGACACATACAAAAAAGCAAGCCAAAGGGACAAAAAAAAGAAAAGAGAAACTCACACGAGAGTTTTCAGTGGCACAACCATCTTATAGTGAAGAAAAGAGAGGGCCGTTTCCTTTCTCCCACTGAAGAAGGTGGTAGCACGAACATTATTTCCTCCTCCATTCCAATCCTCCTGAACTCAACGCCGCCTCCCTCACTTCACTTTTTTTCTCACTCTTCGCCACTCCTTTCCCTCCTCCTGGCAACCCTTCCTCTCGCGCACTCGGCACGGAGAGGAAAAGCGATGACCCGGAGGAAGGTGTTCTTTCGTTTTCAAATCCCTCGTGCAATTTTACAGCATTCTCTCCCGTGGTTATGAGTAGCACCCGCGAACCCGGCGGGCTCTCTCTCTCTCTCTCTCTTTCTGCGGAGTTGAGAGTGTATGATTCCCAGAGATGAGTGGATGAAGCGGCGGCGACGGGGTCGGCCACCGCGAAAGGAGTCACTTTTAGGGGGGAGGGGTTGGGGAAGAAGGTTGCAATGAAACTCCCCCCCCCACCCCACTCCGCCTCCCACTCCACTTCGTGGTGAAACGGGGCGGTGCGGTCCGCTGGTAATTTGCTGTGACCCAAAGTTTGAAGTGCCGTATTCCTCCTAAGTTGTCGCGCGACGGGAATAATAACCAGTGCGCAACAAGGCGTGCTTTTTGTTCGGCCATATCGACGCTCCACCGTGTAAGACTCACCTATTCCCAACTCTTCCACAACGACAATTCGCTCGTTTAGGTTCACGAGGCATTTCTTTAATGAGCAAGTACACGTAGGTCTGCATAGTTTCACGGCGATTTCCCCTTGATGATTCCTAATTGAAATGCCCTTTTCGGTATACGAGTATTTTGCTTCACTTGTCTAGAAAGTGTTTTTGGACGAAAAGGAGGGATGTACTGCGCACGATAAAAGGACAATAGCGTCAAGAAAATAAGCTTTTGCGTATTTCGGAGGGAGTTGATGAGAAAGACTTAAATTATAGACGCAAAGAAAAGATTGTTGAAAACTTTAACCTGGAGAGTAATTTTGTATAACTCGGAAAACTTGGTCGTTGCTGTATGGGGATAAGTGCACATAGGAGGCTTTCGAGATGTAAACGTGGAGGAGAAGAGATGGCGGGAACAGGAAGGATAAAAATTCGAACATGTTCTTATCATGGTGCGAGAAAAAAAGAAGATAGGGAGATAGTTGGGAGAAATTAAAATGCAGGAAAGGAGAATGTAGGAAATATTGAGTTCAAATGGGATGTTATACATTCTGTGACACAAGGGAAAAAATGGGCAAGATGGCAAGATATTGGACATCGTGGGTGAAATAAAAGAAAGTAGAAATTACGTTGAGTAAAATAAATGGTCAATTTCCATGTTCTGTTTTACGGTACTTATTGTCGAGTCAGGTTGGGCTTAGAAGTGTAGCAGAGTTAAAATCCTGAGTCTACCCAAAATTATCTTGATTGGTAGATGAATTTTCAATCAAATGCTATAAAACGTTGCGTACTTAAAAACATTTTTTGTACAATTATTACTATTAAAAATCCACATGTGCTGATAGAGAGCACACAAGTCCCAAATAACCACAAAGGTAAAAATCAATCATTAAACAAAAGTACACTCAAAGGGAACTTCAAAACACAAAGTCTCTTTCACAAAGCAAGAAAATCCCCATCTTATTAACATCAATAAATCAGTAAGAAAAAAAGATAAATTAAAAAAAAATTAAGCTGTTACATTTAATTTTACATCACACATCAATCAAATCATTACATGTATTCTATATACCTACCTTAAATATGTTCTTTGCCTACTACTGCTGAGGTAACGATACTAGATTATTTCATTAATAACTATAGTATTTTAATTAGGATATCCATTCGCATTATATGTGTGTACATGTTTAGTTCATTTTGTCTCATTTTAAGTTTAAAGCTCACCTTTAAAACAACACTTTTAACCATCAGAAGCCATCGGAAACCAAAATGCGTAAATAATTAATCTTTAAAATCGATCGAGAAAGACAGTTCGATTTCTACTCTCTGAAATTGTTGCACGGTAACTTAATTTTGATTTTAAATATGTCTACTTTCATTACATTATAATAAATTAAATGTATATGCCGGTGTGAGAAGGATGAACAAAACTCTGCCCAGTGAAATAACTTGCTAAATCAATCTAATATTTTGTTCCCTAACCCTGGCGTTCGCCATTGCCTGACAATTTAGGGTGATTACGATGTCGTTACTAGGACTCAGAAGAATTGCTCACCTTGATAATGCTTGCACTTATAAGTATCATTCTGAATGGGAGCATTTCATTTATTACGTAAAGCAGACTAAAGAGAATGCTGTACACGAGGAGTGGAAGGGAAACGGAAATTCGGTAACTTATACCATTCCTTCGGTTCTATTAATCGTGATTTACGATTTATCATTTTCAAATTATTACATATTATATATATGCGGGTCGCGGTGGTCTAGCGGGTAGAGCGTTGGACTGCTGACCAGAGGGTCCCAGGTTCGATTCCCGGGCAAGGCACTTTGGGCACCTGCAGCTCCACCCAAGCTAGTTGATTTTTCGGGTGCCAGCTCTTCCTGGGAAACCATAACCGGCACAGGGAAAGGAACTGGCCCCCCTACCCTGATGTGTGAATATTCACACGCCGTCGGGCTTGGTACATGGGTGAGCTCTACCATAACCTACTAAACCGACCTTTGGGTTGATTACTGTGTTTATGGTTTATTATATTATTTATGGTATATTATTTAATATATATTATATATATATATATATAATATATTATATATATATTATATATATATTATATATAATAATATATATATATATTATATATTTAATATATATTATATATATATATTATTATATATAATATATATATAATATATATATAATATATTATATATATATTATATATATATTATATATAATAATATATATATATAATATATATTAAATATATAATATATATATATATTATATATTTAATATATATATATATATATATATATATATATATATATATATATATATATATATATATATATATATATATATATATATATTAAATTTAGCTTTAAAGTCACCGCTCTGTGAATGTTTTACTCTGATTTCAAAAAAGGAGCCAAATCTGTCTGATATTATTTCTTTACGGAGTTTCTTTTTGAAACGTCATGCTACGATATCCACGATGACAATTACTTCCAACTGACAAAATGAATTCTAGTTAATTAAAATTGGCAATTTTCCACAAAATAAAATTTTTTATTAATACGACTGGTTTCGATGTAACTAAATCATCTTCTGGTGCCAGACCAGAAGATGATGTAGGAACATCGAAACCGGTCGTATTAATAAATAAATTTATTATATGGAAAGTTGCCAATTTTAATTAATCATGATGTTCCACCATATCACACCTGAAACGTCTCTTTTTATGAATTCTAGTGTTTTATATGCGTTATCAACAGCAAAGCTTTTCCTAAAAACACAGGTTTTAAGATCAAAAACATCCTGTTACAGTGGTTCAAAACTAATCTTTCTAGGCACCAGCGCGGAATAGACGAGAATGTATAATAATGCTACGAAATTATTCTCTCGTAATTGCAAAATACTTTTTTTTTACAAGCCATACCGAAAAAACTTTATCTATCAAAAGTAAATGACGGCGATAAATTTGGTAATAAGTACGTCGTGTGTCAATCAATCCATTATTTTAGAGTTCCACTCCAGAAGTCGGCGGTCAGGAGGAAATGTAGATGTTAGAACAAACTGCACGAGGCGGCGCGATAATTACTTCAAGGAATGTTGAGGAATTTTCCCGTGAAAAAAATAAATTGTCTCGACCGGGAATCAAACCCGATTCCCTAAATTTCCTCACGAGTACTTTGACCAATTTACCTACCTAGGCGTCCGAAATTGAGCTACCCGCGTGGTGTCCCGCACCGGTAGCGTAATTGGATAAAGCACTCGCCTGGAAATCTAGAGATCCCGGTACTAATCTCTGCTAAGGCGAATGGTTGTTACACTGTAAAATATCAACATCAAAATGCAGAGATGTTCCTTGGCATTAAAACATATAGGTTCATCTTGAGATCTTGCATTAGGAATCTTGAATTAGGAGGAATCTTGCATTCTTATTTATATACGAGAAAAGTGTTTTACCACGCTTACTTGGTCACTTTGGGGAGTGGAAGGAAGAATGATAGAAAATTTAGAGAAAAATAATTAAATTAACGTTTAAAAATGACTCGAGTCATTTCTGCATCGCCTTTTGCACCCACCGAAGGCGTACTGCATCCTTTATTTCGTGCCTTAGCTGACTTCCTTTTCTCGAATTGTTCCTCGCTCTCTAGCCACTTTCAACTCATTCGGTATTCCCGTTCTTCCTCGACCCCTTAAACGTATCCCGTCGTAAAAAGAACCCCACTCCTCTTTCCTTCTCCCCTCACTTTGTTTGCTTACTCAATCCCATTTCCCTCTTTTTTTTCTTTTGCTCTTCTCCTTCTAACCCCTTTATTGCCTTTCACCAGTCATCCTTTGCGCTTATCAACATTTTAAGAGAACAATTCTTTTTGGCGTCACGACTCATAACGTTGCTACGTCCGCCGAAATTGACATTCCAGCCAGGACATCGATAAATTTCATTATAAAAGGGAACGTTTTGGCTACGGTTAACAGTGTATATACCCAAAATTTTGACTGACAGAGAATTTTTGGAAAGCATGCAGGTATGTCGTCATTAATGTATTCAACATTCTTGACTTTAAACTGATCTTGAGGAATGAGTTCAGCTATTCCCTAGAACTAAGTTGCCAATTCTTACTCTCTGCCATTTGAATTTCATTATATTTTATTTTAAAAAGTAATTTCATTTACTGAAGGCTACAAAGGCGTCACTAATATGGTTTTTCACTGTAAATTCTCAATAGTATCGTTCATGCCTTATTGCAATGTTTCATGCGTCAATGTGGCAATGTTTCATCATTGCCAATTAAAAATCTGAGGATTTGTCGGTAGCAGTTCTCAAAACTATCCTTCTCCCCGCCCATCTCTTCATTCTATCCTAGTCTCTTCAAACATCTGCTTCCCGTAATTCAACCTTAGTCTTCCTCCGTTATTCTTTCTCTTTACGTTTCCTCAAATCATTTTCATCAGAAAAACCATCGTGCCTCAGGATATACGAGTATATAGTCTGTTTCCCTTTTCTTCCTTCAAGTGTATTCCATGTGAAACACTCTTTATTCACTCTTCGAAGTAATTCTTCATTAGTTACCAAAACTAATCCTTGTATTTTGATCACCATTTTGTGATACCGCATTTATATAGCTTCCAATTCTATTTTATCACTGTCTCTGCCTTACATTCGATTAAAAGTTGATTCCATATAAAATAAACTTGCGCAGGAGAAACATGCTTGTTTCTCCTTGTAGAAAGCCTTCCTTGACGTTTCTATGCTCCATACTTCATCCTTCTTGCTGCTCTCATCCCTACAAATTCCGTTGTCTAAATAGCAAAACTCATCCACTTGTTCCAATGTGTCTTTATTAGAGACCACCTTCCCTGAGTCGACCTAAGACTATTAACCATTAGCACAGTAATCAACCCGAAGGTCGGTTTAATAGGTGATGGTAGAGCTCATCCATGTACTAAGCCCGACGGCGTGTGAATATTCACACATCAGGGTAGGGGGGCCAGTTCCTTTCCCTGTGCCGGTTATTGTTTCCCAGGAAGAACTGGTACCCGAAAAATCAACTAGCTGGGGTGGAGCTGCAGGTGCCCAGAGTGTCTTGTCCGGGAATCGAACTCGGGGCCCTCCGGTCAGTAGTCCAATCAACTCTCTAGCTATCAGTAGCTCTACCAACTAGACCACCGCGACCCCTTTTTTATATTAGTTTAAATCTTGACGTTGTTGGACTCCTTATTCCATTCTTTATAGTGGTGAGTACTCATAGTCCAATCACATTTCTTCTCTACAAGTATGGCTATGTTATCTGAAAATGGCAGAATTCATATTCTTATTCCATATAATCATACGTCAACTCTTATTTTGTCTCTAATTTCTTAATTTCCTTCTCACCTTAGACATGAAATAACAAGGGCGGTAATGAGTAATCCAGCCTACACTTTTTTCTTTAGCGTTTTTCCAGCTTTCGTTAAAGCTAACGACTTCAGCCTGCCCCCTACACACGAGGGTAGAGCTTGTGCCAATCTCCTTTCTCTGTAGTTCGTTTCAATTTGTTTTTGGGTATTTAGCATCAAATGGTAAACGTTGCCAGAAGCCCGTAATGTTTGCTTTGTCACTTAAGTCATCTGGTTGTGTTTCATTACTGATTCACTACAGCTAGTTATTCATTAATGACATTCACGGAAAGAAAAGGGGATTTTAAATGATATAGTCGTTTGCTAAATTTATTTACACATAGCCACTCGCTTTTTAATGATTTCGGGTGTTTTATTCACAGAAAGGAGGGAGCGAATGACATTTTCAAGGCTAGTAGAATCTTTCGTCTATAAAAGGCGGAGTCAAAAGACACACAAGCATTTTTACCGTTCTTGATCTGGTAGTACTTGAAATAGTGATTATACTTGGATATAAATGCCTTAGAAGCATTCTTTGCAGCCTTGACATCCACTATGAAGGAAACTGTGAGACGCAATCAGTATTTTAAGAAGTATTTTCAAATGAACTGTTATTCATTCGTGGTTTTGCTGCTCCAAGATAGAGAAGAGAAATATATGGATAGAAATAATTGACTCTTGGAGATATTTCTGTACCAAACCACGCTCTCATGCGTTTTTATTTCGATCCCTAAAAGCTTGATTTTATGGTGAAAATGTGTTTAAAAGCAGATTTCCGATTTGGTCACTTATTCATTCATGATTTTGAGGGGTGTAAAATGCACTTGCATGGGTGAAATCAAATTATTTACCTTTAGCTGTTCTCGGCTCAAGTGAGAGTTGAAATAAAGCTGTCAATAATTAACAAAAAATGACACCTTTCCACTAGATATTGATTTGATCCATGACCGGTTTCGATGCACTACATCATTTACAGTTTCAAACTAAAGGCATGTGCCGGTTTACATACATTTTCCACTGGTTAGGAAGGGGAGGGAAATAATTGGTCGGAGGAGGGAGGGGAATGTTGCTTGAACGGAAGAAGGAAGATAGGGCAAGGATTAGCACAGGATAGCGTAATACAGCATAAAATACAACGAAATAGCACGTTTAAGACATTTAACCCAAAGGAGAAGGCCAAAATTGTGTTTTATCCATTTAATGTTGTATTTAGTTGAATTTTATATTGTATTTTGCCATCCTCGGCTAACCATTATCCTACCGCCGGCCCCGGTGGCGGCGGGGTAACGTCCTCGTCCTACCAACTGAGAGGTCACGGGTTCGATTCCCGTCTGGGTGGATTTTTCTCCATCCAGGGCTTGGCTGTATGTAATTGTCTTCAATGTAATGTATGTAATGTAAGGGTTAGGTGGAAGAAGGGACTATTAAGTCTCAACCTCGCCCAATTAAGTCGATAATAAATAATAAATAAATACTCCGCTCCGCTAAATCTTCCCTCCTTCCGCTCATGCCACATTCCTCACTCCCTCCCCCTTCCAGCCCGGTTGAAGCGAATATAAGACGGCACTTGACTACAGTTTGCACCTTAAGATGATGAATCAGATCGAAACCGGTCATGGATTAAATCGATACCTAGTGGTAAAGTATTATTATTCATCCATTATTATGTTAGAATTTCATCGTATCACGCCTGAAAATACGCAACACGTAAAGCTATCGGTATTTTATTTAATTATTCCATGCATTTGTAACAAGTTAATTCAGTTTATTCAACTTTAGTTGAAGACGGTAAAAGGAACATTTACAATCTGATCACGAAATAGGCGCCTTGTTATCTATTCTGACTCTCATGTTCATGTGGAATAATTAATCCGGCCCAACAATTTCGTTTAAAATCTTCGGACGGTGCGCTGATGGCTTATCGTGCTGTTCAACGGAGTTGAACCAATTTTCTTCCGTGTGGAGAATTGCCTTCGTCTACTTATTCTTCTTATGCAGACACTGTCTATCACAGGGATTAATTTCCACTAATCCATATCACCGGTCTTTGATATCCTAGAGCCTGCGTAATCATGAATGCAGCCAACCGACTCAGCATGAAAGTAACAAGTCGCCTCTCCGGATATGGTTACCAGAATTGACCTCGCCTTTTTACGGGTGCAACCAAACTACCTCCGAAGACAAAAATCCACTATTATCCAAGTTTTATTCTTTTAATGCTGCTGAGTGTGCAAGCAATTGATTAGTTAATCCAACCTACGTATTTAATCAACATGCAAATATTGCCTTCCCTTGCTACCAAGTCTAAATTTAAATATCGATTTTCATGATACACTTTCATAAACAGAAAATAATATCTTCTCATTCCTTGAACTAATCCACAACTCAGCCAATCATTTACCAATTCAATGTGATATTCTTTACATACTGAATTACGGATAATGAAATATTAAAATTTTTAGCGGTGTGTTAGTGCTAATACTACCTTGATCAAATCTACCCGGAATTTATTCAGAAAATTAAAAATACAAGTTTATTCATCTAAAACTATATTGTCCTCTTCAAAGTAATCCCCATCGACTGCAACACACTTATGCCAGCGCTTGATCCAATCCTCGAAACATTTTTTATATTCGGTTTTCGGTATGTCCATCAGTGCTTCCTGCGATTTTTCCATTACTTCCTCTCGGCTGCTAAAACGCGTTCCCCGTAATGGTTTTTTAACTCGATTGAACAGAAAGAAGTCACAGGGAGCCAAATCAGGTGAATTCGGTGGCTGTTGGATGGTATTTGTTGCATTTTTCGTCAAAAAATTACGAATAATGATAGCACTGTGCGACGGTCTCGACGCACTGTGCGACGATTTCTGGTCTCTTTCGGCGAATTGCTTCACGCAAACGTCTCATAACGCCCAAATAATACTCTTTGTTTTTTGCCTGGCCTTCTGGCAAAAATTCATGATGCACTACACCGTTGTAATCCATGAAAACCGTCAGCATTGCCTTCTTTTTTGACTGAAAACGACGTGGTTTTTTTGGTCTCGGCTCATTTGGTGAACGCCATTCACTTGCCTGATGTCTGGATTGCGTGTCGTACTCATAAACCCACGTCTCGTCTCCAGTAATGATCCTTTTGATGAATGTGGGATCGGATTCAGCCTCGCAAATCATGTCTTTCGCGACGTCAACACGGTCTCTTTTTTGCATGAAATTGAGGTCTTTTGGCACCAACTTTGCTGCTACACGACGGAAACCCAAATCATTAACCACAATGTCTTGGGCGGATCCATAGGCAATGTTCAAGTCCTCTGCTATTTCTCTGATGGTTAATTTGCGGTTATTGACCAACATTTCTTTTACTTTATCAATTTTTTCACCGACTTTCGATGTCGATGGTCTGCCACTGCGTTCATCATCTTCGATTGACTCACGACCACTTCTGAGCCGCTCGTGCCACTGGTAAACGACCGTTTTTTTTTAGAGAATCGTTGCCGAAACACTTTTCCAACATTTCCAACGTCCGTGCGCCACTAAATCCGTTTTTTACGCAAAATTTAATACAAGTTCGTTGTTGCAAATTTAAATCCATTTCTGCAATTGTAAAAAATCGCCAACACACACAGAGATAGATGTACTCTTGGCTACGTAACTTTTGCAAATGTCAAGTTATGACACTAAGATTTAAAGGGAATATCAACAACAGATGTACCAATTTAACAAAAAAAACAGAACTTAAATCGGAACGATGGGAGCGCCACACGGTGGTTATTCCGGGAACTTTTTGTTCAAGGTAGTATATCTTAACTAAATTCAGCATTCGACAGTATCCGTTAAATTTTAATATATTTAGATTAAAATATCAGTCCATTATTTAGATTTCTTAATGCTAATCTCTTCATTTTATCATACGAATTCGGAAATACATATGTTCCTTTGTGTGATACCTCAAAAATATATGCCAGTATGATGAACGTTTCAGTGATAAATAATGAGAATGGTATCTACTTGCAAGGACTGCTCCGAATACGATTATTATTCTTCAATTTGGAGCTCTTCCATTCGCGCTCACGTGCTTTACATTATCTCCAGAATTCATGTCACGGATACACATTTGAGAGCAATGAACACTATTTTGATCATAAAATGGCTGCTGTGTTTTTAAGCATCTAGCGCGGCGGTTGTCTTGGGCCGACATTTTTGTTGTTCTCTTCTCAAGTGCGTAGTTGAGCATTTAATACTTTACATCGCCTTTCCATTGCTCAAGGCATCACTCTCGGGGCTGTAATGTAGATTTGGACCATCTTGTCACTTCCCTTTGACATTCAAAACACTCCTGAGGCGCCTTTAAGCGATTTTTATCGGGGAGAAAATGACCATACATCCTCCTTTAACCCTTATCATTTTTCTGCCGTAATGTTCCCTTCCCTGCTTTTTCTCCCCTCATCCCTACACATATACTCGCGAAATCTTGTGTCTCTCTCTTTCTCCAACCTTCGCCACATTTCAGTTGCTTCTCCGTGTCGGTTTCTGCATTCCTTCCGCTCTTCAAGTTCCTTAACACTTCCCTGCTCTCCCCAAGAAATATTCCCAGTTCTACCCCTCGACTCGCCTCGCCCTCCGCCACCTGACTCCAGGCTCTTCCGACTTCCTAACCTCTCCCGTTCTCCCTCGCATCATTCTCTCCTCTCTCAGTTCATCCCCTCCACCCTTTCGCCCGCTCCTCACGTTCACCTCAGCCCAGCTGCTCCTGCTGAACCCCAGACCGAGCAGGATGATCGCCCTCCCCCTTCACGGTTGTTGAGAGAAGTCGAAATCTTGCCGGAGTTAGCGAGGGCCGCGTCGTCCGGAGGGTAATAGTTGGGACAAGAGAGACGGAGGGGGGGAAAAAGAGAGAGAGAGAGAGACAGTGGGGGAGTACGTGAAATATATACACGAGGGTGTAGAAATGTCATTGTTCCGGTGTAGAGAGTGCCCTTCCAAGAAAAGAGGTTCTCAACTTATTTTTCTGAGCGTAGGACCAGATTCAGAAATCTTCAACCCTCTCCGAGGAAGGAGAGGAAAGTGTAAGGAAAAAAATCTACCGCGATAATCCACGAATCTTTTTACACGCTCGCTATCTCATCATCTGAATATAATATAATATATATATTTATATATATAAATATATATAAAATATATAGAAATATATTATATATATATATATATATATATATATATATATATATATATATCTATTTTTTTATTGTATTTCACAGAGTCAACAATGTCAGGTCTGATTGTGTGAAATATTTTCATTTTATAAAAATTTAAAAAGGTGATTCTAATGTACACAGTTTGGCTTAATTTAGTTTCGTTTGATTATTTTTATTTATGATAAGAAATTGCATACATTACTTAATTTTGATTGCTATGCATATTCTATACTCTGAATGCTCCTATAGTATCCTCTATAAAAAAGTTCTTTCAAAGTTACCGAGAATCTTTGAATAAAAATTATGTAATAGTTCCATAGGTTTTCTGTTGGAGCATTAAGACCAGGAGCATAGATGATTTCCCTTTTAGGGGTCGGGAATCCACTCACCTTAAGGTTAACATGATATTATTGTATACTATAAATTTATCTAGAATGAATGTGTAGCCTATATAGTCTTCTTTGATCTTGAAATTATCCTTAACTTGGCAATTCACCAATTTTTAAAATTTGAAATTCATGGCATGTTTCTACTCTGTGTGCGTAACAAACGGACGCATATGTTCACGCAGAATGTTTAGCTTCGCGGTGCAGGTTTACGTACCTTTGCCCCGTAGATATATGCAATATGCAATGCTTTAAACAAAATCTGGAATTTCCAAGATTATCACGCTCGTGCTTGGTCCCGAAGAAAGTATATTTAAAAAAAACTAGCTTATCATTTCATTCTGATGTGTACAAGATGCGAAACCTGAGGATTTGGCCTTCCCCTCGACCAAATAGGAATACGTAAGTGCGACTGAAACATTTTTGCGGCTGGTTTTGGCAATAAACCTCCGCTGTACCTCCTGGTTGGATTAATGAATATCTAACGCTGACACCTCTTTTTCCTTAAAAATCGTTCACAGGATGAATAGAAATTATCAAAAACAATAAGAAATTGTCAAGGAATCGAAAAACTGGAGTAACTTAAGGGTGGAGGATGGACAATTATTTGGGTTGTACACATTGTATATTTATTTACGTCCTTACTTTCGATACACGTAGTCGGTGGGGTTTAAAACCCTCGACCCCATATATATCTAGTCCTCTAGTAATAAATTTATTTAAAATACATTCCCTATACATGAAGATATAGGTAAATTATACAATTGTGACAGGACTATACAGTAACATACTTTTTCAGATAATATTTAAAAATAATTTAGTCATGAAAAATGAAAACTAAACGAAAATATGGTGTAATTTAATGCCCCCTTAATGCAATTTCCTCAATAGATCTCAGTATGAAATTTATAAAAAGTAGTACGTTTAAATGCATGTTAGCGGATGACTGCGTTAAAAGTTACTGTTGCGGCATCTCCCGCAGTTTCTCGAAATTAGTGCGTTTAATTAATATGTATCAACAAACATTTAGCGGCCCTGGTGAAACATATATATGACCTTTGATCGGTAAATGGACGTCACTGCTAAAAGGTTGATAGACACAAGGAAGAAAAATAGAAATTTAATCCGGAGCGCAATTGAATATTAAATGGCTCTATGCCATCGAAAAGACAAATGCAGATTCCATTTTCAAGTGCCAAGAACAATAGCGTAGAGCGGGACAATAGATAGAGATGGATAAAAGGAAATGAAGACCTATTAAGCAGGTGGGAAGTTAATGGATGAAGTTGAAAGGAAATTGGAATATTAAATAACCAGAACTCAAATACAGAAATTGAATTGAACTAATGAAATAAAATTGTATTAAAAGGCTCAGAGAAAAAACTGGATGAAACATAATGCAACCATTTCAGAGAGTAAAAATCTTTCGCCTTGACCGGGATTCGAACCCGGATCCCTCGATATCCGGCCGAGTGCTTTTACCCCTTAAGCTACCGAGACGTCCTCTTACACTCTGAAATTTTGGGGGCTTTAAAGGAACAAGATGTTATGACGAAATACCGTACATACAATGTCACAGGCATTCGTAGTCGTGCGCGACGCGCCACAGTCCACGATGTTAATAAAGCCAATTTCAAACACTTAGGCTGTTCATACCTTAGACAAATTTCAAGAAACAGTAATAGTAACTTTAACGGAGTCACCCGCTATGTGTGCATTATAATGCACATAATAGGGATCCGGGTTCGAATCCCGGTCAAGGCGAATGATTTTCACTCTCTGAAATGGTTGCATTATAATGCACACATAGCGGGTGACTCCGTTAAAGTTACTATTACAGTTTCTTGAAATTTGGATGAAACATATTTAAAGTTACTCCACACACATTCGACACAAATACGCGCTTGTGTTTCTAGTGTTTGCCATTGCAGTTCTGTAACTTTTGATTCCGTTGGTACGTACGGAGGAGTCAATTATTAGAGATGGCGGGTTTAACTTGACAATTAGCAGTACAAAACAGAAACTTTTAAGTCATAATTCAACGTGAAATGGGCGTCACATCTCATTTTTGTGGAGAATAACGGGGGAACGGAAATAATGGATGGATGATTCGCGGGCTGGTTTGAAATGGCCAACAATGGGAAACAGGCATGTATGTACCAGGGAAAGTATTAAAATTTGGCGGAAGAGGGAAAAGAGATCTTTGGAGAACTTGCGAGCGTTACGCTTAACGCTCCATTGTGGCAGAAATTGAATAAAAAAACACCCGTCGCTGAGCTCAACGGATGAGATGGCAGAGAGAGAGAGAGGGAAGAAACCACTTCCCTTTCACCTCGGCTCTTGTTCTTGGAATATGGTAATAGAATAGCTAAAACTTCTCCCTGAGGAGGAGAATCCTCCCCTTGCCGCATCGTTAACCGAAGGATAAAAAAAAAAGTTCCGCAACGGAAAGTACAAGGAAGTACGTTTAAAAAAAAAAGAAACGCGAAAAATTAAAAACTATTACGTCGTGTCGGGGAAGGGGAAATCATCGGGAGTCAAAGGAAAAAAAGGTTGAAATTGGAGAAGAGGAGCCGTTACGTGCGTATGTGTTACGGGGATTGAGAGTGGGGAAAGGAACCGGGGGGTTGGGATGGAGAAAGGAGGAGGATGGGATGAGGTAGCCCTTCCTTTCGAGGGTGAAATGAAGCGCCTTGGAAGAAGAACAATGGGAAGAGAGTGTTGAGCAGAATCCAGCACGGAGGATGGGTAAGGATGAGGAGGGAAGGGTGCTCGGGAGTCGAGGGGAAAGGACGCTCGGGGAGATAGTCGTGGTCTCCACGCGACAGCAGAGTTCCCGGGATACGGGCTCAAAAGGGGAGTTTCCGCGAAGAGCCGTGGATTTCTTCGGAAGGTGAAAGGAAATCCCTAGCGGGGATGGAATAAGAGTCTTGAGGGACGTTACGACACATTCAGAATCGAGCGATCGTCTCATAAGCGGTTAAGACAGAGACTGTGTTGCTTTGACCTCGCTTGGTTGAAAGGAGACAGGGGGTGATGGTTTATTTGCGCCAACGCCGACGAATGCTCAATAAAACTTTAAAAAAATATTTAAAAAGATCGTCCGTAACGGTATTTTTTACCTGACGTGATTACCGTCTAAGTGCTGGAGTCATTAATGAAATCAGAATACTATATGTACTTGAAATAATTCTCATATTGTTACGGCTCTAGTTAAAATAATCTTTGTCGTCGGACAGGATTTTACGCAATGGAAATGGGATTACTTCAGTTATTTCCTGCCCTTTTACTTCATTGTTTCAGTAAATAATAAGGGGTCAGCTGAATTGGGAACTCGATTATAATGAATAAATACGAAATATATAAATAAAATTTAGAATCATCTTTTAATTGCAAATTAATTGTTTTGGCAACGTTATTTAAGTAAGTTTTGAATTTTATTCGCGGCTTCATTCCTCGTTTTTTCGCCAATTTCAACTCCTAACTACGTATTGATATAAGGAAAATACGTGCCGTTTTGAGAGGAAATAATTTATCTGAATCATCATATACCTCAAACTAATTCTGGGGAATAGATTTGAATACCCAGATGTTGGTCCAAGCAAGAGATTGGTTACAGCTACCAATTATTAGTCCATGAATTTAATACAATAAGATTTACGGACTTAAATATCATAACCAAAATCACCTCCCGATTTAAGACCCAGCTCCTGTCTGTAAAAATTTGTCTCAGCTTCATCGTGGATTGGAGAATGTTCATGAGAGCTGAAGATAGTTTATAACACGAGAATGTATATTTCTATAAATGAGCTGTGAAAATAAAATTAAGGCAATATGGGGACGACATTGGTAAACCGACTTTTGAGAAATAGCATAATATTTTAGCGTTATGAAACTGAGCAAATATCAAAGATAGTTGAGCGCCTTTGGCAGCGTACAAAAATTGTTACAGAGCAGAGGGACCATCTTAATCTATGCAATAAAGTAGCCAAAATATTACAATTTTCAATTTTTTCACACATTAAAAGCTAAAAAAATATATTTAAGTCGGAGTGCAAAATTAGCAACAATTCCGAAAAAACATTAGGAGATTTTGAAATACCAAATTATTTTAGAGACTAACCAATAATCCAATCCAATAATTTATATAATAATACGTAATATAAAATAATGATTAACCTGCATATAAAATTCCATGGCAAAAACTAAAATATATAGAACTGCACTTGAAAAGTCACTCCAAAATTTAGTACACGGTAATTGTGGACAACTGCTCACTAGCAGGAAAATTAACCAGCGGTACCTTATTCATATATTGAATGCAATGACGGATATTGAAAGTTTGATCAATAAAACCCGTTGAACATCTTGCATGTATCAAAATGGATTCGCGTGTAATACACCATGGCACTAATTTCAGTAATCTATCTTTATGAAATACTTAAAATACTTTCCTGTTAGCAACGTTACGTGCTAAGAATATGCCCAGCATATTCTTTCAAGTCATAGCAATACGCTAAACATATTACACGAAGCCATACCCAGAACATGACAAATGACAGAGCTAAGAACATTCTGGGATTATGTGCTAAGCATGTTTACAGAGAATATGTTCATTATTAGTGACTGCAACATATGCTGAGAATACACTCAATGAATCATATTAGCACAGGTTTAATTTTGAATATATTTTTTTGCTTCAACCGCTCTTCTTATTTACAGCATTAGAAATATTTAGTTTCCAAGGAACTTATAGATCACCCGCGGTCAAAATAAACAAATATCAATATAGAAAGAGTATTATTTATTGCTCTCGATACATACACGTATATAAGCATGACAAAACTTGGATTATTAATTTCTCCATAAATTTTTTGCCTTTAATTTCTCACCTATCATTTACATATTGACTTATTTTCCTTCCATATACACTATAAATGTATGTATCTATTTCTTTGTATATATATACTGCTATATATATATATACTGTAAATGCTATGTATATACTTTATATGCATGTACGTTATATATTTATATATTCACATTTAAAAAGAACCAAGAATAACAAAACTGACAAATATATATAGCAATATAACGGCAAAATAGAACACAAAATAAAATAAGATAACACGTAAAAGGACAAGGCTTCGGAGTAAGCCGAAAGCTTAAACAATCTACAAATGTGAGTGTCCTTTTACGTGTTATGTTTTATTTTATTATGCGTTCTATTGTGCCGTTATATATATATATATATATATATGTTTATATAAATATATATATATAAATATAAATATATATATATAAATATAAATATATATATATATATATATATATATATATATACATATATTTTTAAAATTTTAGCAGTCCTAACTAATCTTCCGAGGAAGACGTAGCTCAATTCCGTCGAAATTATCAAGAAATAACGTGTGAGTTTTCCTTTTACATGTTCTCATATTGTGTGTTGCTAAATTTTTTTATTTAACACTTCCGTGTTACTTCGAAGAACCAATATATTATATATAGATATATAGTATATATATATATATATATATATATATATATATATATATATATATATATATACGTATTCGGAGTCATTTTAAACGGTTGGATTCAGTCACTAATTGCTTTTATCAAGATCGCCTCGACTCCTTCAAGAGGAAAATATGTTCCTTTTTGTCGTCCAAAACGTTATCGTTAATAGTTGCGGCGCCATAATACATTTCCGCGACGTTCCGCAGTGCCTTAAGTGCCCTGACTAATCTCTATTGGTGAAGTCCCCTCGTGGCCAAGGGTTCCCGCGGACTCTTTTTCCTCTCCCTCGTCGATGCTGTGCCACAACCACCTACAAAACTACAGCGGCCAGTATTTATGGCAGCGTCTCCAGGTCGCAGCGCCGTTGCACGGGATCGTTCCCCGAAAGGAGTTCGGAGGAAATTTACGGGGAGCAGGAGTCCGTGAAGCTATTCCGCGGAACCGGCCGTAGCAGAGACATCTCCGTCCCCTTTGTCCTTGTTTTTTTCCAAGCCAGTGCCCTCTTCCCTCCTGGGGGGCTCATCATTTCGTCGGAGAAGGAGCAGGGATCCGAACCAACCCAACCGAAAGAAGGCATCGGAAAACTTAGACCTTCGATCTAGAACCGTTTTCTTATTGTTGCGACTCAATTGTTTTAACAGGAAAAAGAATTACGTTTCTAGGAAATTTTCTTCAAATAATTATCAGAGCAGACAACAGAACAGATAGTTCAGATGGATCATGGGATATTTCCGGTGCAAACAGAATTTTATTCTTAATAGATCTAAGCGATGGTCCCGAATAGGATTTCCAAAATCACAAAAATATAACTAAAAAATAAATAATATACGTGACCTAAGTGATTTTGATGTAATCATATAGCGTTCTGCTTTTATCAGCAAAATAGTCTTTCAAGTATATATAGAAACCAGATCATCAAAAACTCTTTGGGAACACACAGAGTAAAAATTAGATACAGAATATGCAGGCATTCCTACTCAGAGAAGTTGAAACTGTTGAGAAGTCTACTGTTTACAAGTACCACACCTGTCACTTCCATGAATATACGTCACTTTCACTAAGTTACTCCTGGAACTACTAGATTTATGATTAAATAGACCAGAGATAAACGCAGTAGTAAGTGCTAAACTTATAAATTTGGAAAAGGAAAATGTATAACAGGCATAGTATTTGAAAAAGATATAATATTAGGAATGCATATCATGTGTTCTTGTTTTTCTTGTAACTCGTTTTATTAATCCTGAAATATTTCAAATTTAGAATAAGTTAATTATAAGCAAATTTGTTGTCGACTATACTCAATAGAACCTCTATTCATGGGTATTGAAATTGGTCATCACCTGTAAATAGGCAGTAACAAATATTTCACTATGAATAACCGATGATTAACGACAATGAGTGAACCTCTGGCAAACGCCTTTCTAATTAGTGGCTGTACTCAGCCAGGTTCCACATTCTTAATCCCCAAAATCTCCCATTAACGACCGTCCAGGCAATTAGGATTCTGAATTTTAACATTCAATCGCGAAAAATAATGTTGGTAAGGTTTTGGTGATCAATTTTCATAATCGAAATTCTCACGAAAGACAAGTGAACTCTTAGACTTAAAGATATTGCGAAAGTTATTTTTCTCGTTCTTTTGGCTGAAGTCCACAGCGATGCTTTTGATTTATGTGCGGGGTGAATGAATAAAATTTTTCTTTATTTTTAAGCGGCATATTCAAATGCAGGTCTCGTCATCCTACATTAGTAGGATCAAGAAAACTTTCGGTGTTTGGATAAATAAACCGTAGGGTGGATGAATATGGGAAGGAAGAGAGAAGGGTCGCAGGGAATATGGAAAAGTGTTCAAGCAGAAACGCAATAAACGAACGAGAAACATGCTCGGAATGTTAAGGAGATCCAGAGTTTGCAGGGTCTGGAACGATTCGCTGTTGGGGAGTGTAGAGTGCGGTTGAAAAGTGCGAAGATCAGGTAAAAAAACCTCCAAGGTAAAAAAAATGGAAAAGAAACTTGGAGTGAAAGAATTGGCCCAAGTCCTCTTCCCTTCCTTTATAGCTTACAAGCATGAGGCTCCTGTCTATCCGAAGGACTCCAGAGCCATTGATGATATGCTACACTAGCCCATTACGACCCTCTCACTGACTGAAATGTCTTGGATGGATGGGAAGGAATAAGATGAGTTGGAGGTCGCCGATGTTATGCACGGCTCTTTGAGAATTTGTATAGAAATGGCGTGGACAATAGAGATGAACCAAATGCATTAGGTGAGCAAATTGACTGCAGATAAGTTCATTTAGTAAGTGAAAATGTAGTTGTAAGAACAGTCATAATTTTGCAGAGTAGACGATTCCATCCGACAGACGGCGTACTTCACTAAAAGTCCTCCCCAATTAGGGATAGGGATACCACTGAAAATTATCCTAGCCCCTATGGGATTCAAACCCGGAAGCTCGGATTGGGAAACCATTAAATTAGCCAGATCACCACTCCAATCACCGAAATGATTGTACCGCTGTACTCAGTGGAGTAAGATGTAATTGAAGAATCATATAGCAATTAGGTGTTTCTGCCTTCTGGGGAAACTGCTCTGTAAAGTAATGATTGAAAGAGCACAAAAGATAAATTTGGAAATAATATCTTGAGTGTAAAGTTGTTTTGTGTCTTAAAGGGGAAGTATGGGGCATTTTTACACCCTTCAGATAGCATTAAAAAATTCATAGATTTTCCAAATAAAATTGATTCCGCATTGTTGGTACGGGGAAGACGTATGATAGGGCATATGCAGGAAAGATGTGGAAGGCTGTGGTAGAGCACGGATTGATTAAGTAGACACTGAACGTTATAAATGAGCCGCATGAAAAAAATCAAAGTAAGAGTGAATGGGACTCTTAAGTGACTGATTTCAAATGAAGAAAAATACTAAATAAGAATGCAAAATTTCGCCGCGATGATTCAAAGTGTCGACGGATAAATATTGCGGTGATGAATTGATAAGGCAGGGGCAATGTTTTGGAATGCAAATATCCCCATCATTTTATGCGCGGATGATGAAATATTGCTTACTGAGAGCCCGTCTGTTCTAGAGAGGCCGATATGGCTTTAAAGACATAAACGTGAGTGTAGAATAGAGGCTAGGTGAGCCCAAAACGAAAGTGATTGTGCTTGATATTGAGAATGAGAAGAGTGGTCGTACAGCGTGTGCGAATGGCGAAATAATTAAAGTAGATGATTTTTTGTGTCTTTGCAGGACATTAGCAAGCAATGTGAGAATATGTGAAGAGAACAAAGGAAATATTAGAGTTCTTCCAAAAGTGTACAAATAGCATGGCGTTGTAAAATGAAAAAAATTAGAGCATACTCCTCAATACATAATTGAATAGAAGTAAAAGTTGTGTAAGCGAGGATATGCAAAAACGTCGACTGAGTGTGAATGGTAAGGAGTAGTTGTGGAGAGATTGGGGTAACAAAGGACAGGTGGAGAGAACAATAAGTGGGTGGCGACAAAACCTGGATAGAATTCATTGGCCAATCATGGGAGGAAATGAGGTGAGCTACGGTGTTGTTCGGTCATATCGAGCGAATGAATGTAATGGCAGTTCACCTAACAACTATGGAAGAAACTCAACTCTTCCTTGGAAGTTTTGAATACTCACACTAATATACAGATACAGCAGTACCGAAAAACGTCTGTGAAAAATGAAATTGTATCTGTGTTTTAATACGGAATAACCTCAGGAGAATAAACGGATTGAGAGGAAAGGGTAGACCGAGAAAGACATTAGTGGATTTGGTAAAAGAGACTATCAACTCAGGGAATGATAGAAGTCTAAGGATCATAATCGCTTGAATGTAATCATGAATAATTGTAACCTAGGGAATAGGCAATGGAGTGCCAGTGTGAGAGAAATTAGTAATATTAATTTAGTTCATGAAATTACTGAAAATCGGAATTTTCAAAATCTGTCTGTTTCTAAAGAGAGCAGAATTAATGGCTCGAGTGTACAGATTACCTCCGTCAGAAATAATTAGCAGAAACTGGAGACGTGCAGCTGCATCTTTGTATCCAAGATCAGCGCGGCAATGTGAAGCATCTTTTTCAAATGTCACTTTCTATTAGTGTTTGCAACAGTTTCTTCTGCTACTGTCATTTCCTCTTTGTGTAATGCAATTTATGGTGTTAATAAATTTTGTGTATGGGAACCATTATGCCCCACTGACTCATACGAACCAATGAAACGGATTTAGATTCATTTTCAACAACGAAATCTATTTCGCTTTTCAATTGTCTTATTTATTACCATACCGGAATTTAAATTTTATATTTGTATACATATCCTTGATAGAATGCATATTCAAATTCGCGCATTCTATCAAGGTTACTATTTTTCAGTTTGAAATTAATTCTCACACTACATTCCAATCAATGATGGATGAATTTCAAACAACTTGGCTCAGTGAACTGTTCATTAATGCCTTAATATGAATAATTAGGTCGAAGACTTCTGATTGCTTGATACATAGAGTGTGTGTGTGTGTGGGGGGGTACTTTTCATCCTCGACCATGAAATTTATTAGGAGAGATCGTACATTGTTTCATTCAATGTATTTGAATTGCGAGCCATAATATTTGGTGGGGACCCAGGTTACCAAATTTCTGGTGTCACAATCTGAAGCAATAAATATTCCAGGATGCGGGGTGAAATTTTCAAGCAACTCCGCAACGTTCCATGATGTCTTTCCTGAAGCTTTCCCAATGTATAATATGTTGCCGACGTTAAATATCCGCCTTAATTATTATTCAAATAAAATAAAGGTAATAGTACGTAGCACGAGTATTTCAGAATTTAAAAAACAAGTATGAGCCAATTTTAATTCAATCGAAATATTAGCATCGCATTTTTCTTTCCTTGTACATGCTTTTAAATACAAGAGTAAACAATAAAGTGAAGCAATTCACATTTTAATTCATTTTTCTAAAGTAAAAAGTATGTTCTCAATATTAATAAGTAGATAAGCATATAAATTTATACCATCTAACTTAGGTAATATCTATTTAATTCACAATATACTATTATACTCTATAATTAGTATTAATCTATCCAACCACATGCGTTTCAAAAATAGTATGAGATATCAATTTTTCAAAACTGGTGCTAGAAATGAGAAGAAGACGTCGTTTGGAAACGTAAAATATCCCCTAACGACGTCACAATATACTTATAATCAATATATCAAGGAACGCAGTCGGAAGAAAAATTAAAAAAAAAATCATTCATTTCCTTTTTTGCCGCATAGGAACGAAATGTGGTTGATTAGCGACTGTAATTTGACCGCAATCTTTTAGAAGTAATGTAGGAAAAGAGATGGGCAGAATGGGATACCTCGGAGTAAAATATCATTCTTCGGTATGGAACTCCTTGATCGCTCATTCTTCTCACGATCTCGCCCTTCCATTAAAAAGGTAATCCATTTCTCAGCGACCCCTCCCCATTCCCACCCTCGCCGGCCCCCCCCCCCCCCGTCTGAAATCGTTCGTGACGTGCTTTGCATTTTGCCTATCACGCTCGCAAAATGTTAATGAGCTTCAAGAGGTTTCATCAACCGCGAGTGCTGCTATCATTCGGGTCCACATAAAACCGAAAGCTGCCCCTCTCCCACCCCAAAGAACCCCAGCCAATGGCGGACGAGGTGAAGCTAATGCTGTGCTCCCCGACGATCTAATCTCTCCGCACACTCGGTCCGTTAAAGGGAAATCTATCTCCATTACTCGGACCTTAATCCGAAACCTTACGGTACTGTAACGATTAGGAATTGGAAGTCAATGGGAAAAGCGTGTGCCGCTGCCAAAACCTCAGTGGGATCCGCAAACCCAAACTTCCGGGGCTGTACCTCTCTTAAACCCAGAGAGGAAATTTTCCGAGAGTGCTTCGGTGAGATTCGGAACGAAAAAGTTGCGGAAGGCATGTGTGAGGGACAGCGCGAAAATTGTAGCTGATTAATGCCGCCAGTTACGCCGTGAAAGCATTCGGAAGTGGAGGAGAGACCGGAGAGGGGGAATGAGCTATGGATGGGGAGGGGGAGGAGGGATGAGGGGGTTTGAGAGCCTCGCGACGAAAGAGTTGTGGTGGATTGAGCGACAAATGGAAAGGGGTTGTCTGGTGGTTGGTGAGAGGTGGGTGGAATATTTATTCGTGGTAACTAGATGGAGTTTAAGAGCGGAGGAGGTGAGTGGATGGTTACTCACCGTAACGAGACGTAAGTTTGGAATGAATAGGAACCTTTCCATGAAGATAAAAATGTTTGAAGAAGCGAAATCCTTAGTAGTAGCTCAAATGGGATAAAACGCGGAGGAAGAGATGCAGTTCGGTATAATCAACAAATTGTTATTACTATGACAAAGGAACAGAAAAGCATGACATAATTTATAGATATTTTCACGGAACAAATAGATAACGGATTTTGTGCGTATTATAATAAATTGTACACCACGGTTTTAAAAGTTCATTAAAAACCAAGACGTCAACGTAATGCCATGTAAATAACCTCTGTTTTAATTTATTTGCATAGCTACATATTTTTCGAAAGTAGCATCACTTAATAACTTATTTAATTAAAAATATGTAATTTTCCACAAAATAAAATTTAATACGACCGGTTTCAATGTAACTACATTATCATCAGGTCATGTTAAAACCGGTCGTATTAAATTTTATTTTGTGGAAAATTGCAGATTTTTAATTAAGTAATCATGATATTCCACCATATTACCCTCGAAACGTTTGTTTATTCAGAAAATTTAATGGTTTTTCGTTATTCGAATTGAGATTTAGGAGAAAGAGATTTCATACGCACATCATGGTTAAAATGCTTTTATTTTAAATTTGTTGAAAGTATTTAATGTAATAATTAGTAGTGACAAAAGATGTAAGATTTTTCGGAAAGGAATTGTAGTAACTTCTGTCCTGAACATAAAAATGGCATCTTCGGACTTAATTTTAACGTCAAATGATGATGAAGATCTAAAACTGTTTAGAAATAGTTTTAATAAAAATTATAAAATTTTGAAACTATTTCTTGGAAGGGGTTAAAATTATTATTTGAAAATTTACGATCAATTGTAGAGAGCTTAGGGAATCTGAGGAATTAAAAATATTCTTACGGACCAGAACTGTCTATCAATACATTAAGTAGCCAGATATATGTGAAATGCCAGTAAAAATACAAATTGAAAGAGAAAGTTGGAGAAATTAGGCAAAATGGCCAAAATGAGAATTTGGCCAAGGAACGCATAATGTGGCCGACTGGAGTTAAACAGATTAGGCCTACTAGTGACGCTATCCAATCTTGGCATCCACAATGACCACTGGGAAAGAATTCATTGGATCCAACACTTCCTCCCACGGCTGAAGTTAGTATTTAGTAATGTAATATTTAATGTGTGTTATAACATATTAAAAATTTTTACTCGGTTAATTTAACAGCAAAAAAAAGTTTTAATACAGAAAAATATAAAAGCAAAATTATTCAACGTGTTGTATTATGGAATTAGGATTAACGGAAGTTCATAGGCGCGCTTTTTGCATACAGTTTTATGGGCAGGTTCCTCTGAGGATTTTGTGATTTAACTTCCCATGCTATTTCCAAATATCAACATCTTTCCATTCGCATTTCCCTCAGAACTAAAATACACGGCGAAATACTGGTTTTGTCTGCTCATCGAGGAAGCCTTTTTCCCTCCGCTCTAACACTAACGTGCATGGTATTTCGGTATTACCGAAAAGTATTCATAAATGTTTCTAAAATTTATATAATCCACCTTATCTGTACTACTTTGCACAATATCGATGACCATAGGCTATAGGAGAGAGGGATTACATCGAATGGACGCGTCATTTATCTTTATGCGACGAGAAGGACTCTTATCCAAAGGGACGTCCTTGATCCTCAGAGGGACTGCCGATTTCCCAGAACGAAAACTCGAGCTCAGTGAATTATTCCTTATTTATCCAAGAAAACCCAAAGTTCTTCGTATCATACGTCATCTACATCTACATAAATACCCTGGGAGCCACCAAAAAAGGTGTGTGGCAGGGGGTGTAGCACCAGGAGGAAAAGGTAAGGGATGAGGGGGTTGGGGTTTTTCAAATAGTAATCGCAGTCCCTAACCTGTACGTTAATACTTATTGTGTTGAACTGACTCATGGGGGATTTCGACTACAAGCATTCTGGTCTCTTATCGTTCTAGGAAAAAATGAAATTTAAAACCTGTCAGTCTTGCAGTATATCTCTCTAATCTTATATTGGCGATCCCTTCGACCGTAATACGTTGGGGTTCGTATTATATTCTTGATGTCATCGAAAAAGGGCCCACCTTTAAATGTTTTAAATAAGTACAATCTATATTGTAAACGCCAATTATTGCGTTATTACTCATGAATTACTTGTGACGATAATGTTTACTATATCCGGTGAAAATTTATGAAAATGCTTCATATTGAAATGAAAATCGTTAACTTAGTTGTGTGCGTGTGTTGAACTTCAACGATACCTTATTCGCGAGAACATATACTCGTATATATCCTCGCGACCAAGAGTTTTTAAAAGTTGAACATCCCCAGGGCCCAATTGTGACGCTGTTTACCTGATGAAGGAACCTAAGAAATTAAATAAGGTTTAAATTGATACTGAAAGAGAAATTAATGATGGTATGAAGAAAGAAAACTCCGAAATAAGATTCCAAATAGAATGGCGTCACTTAGGAGATAGAAAAATGAAATGGAACTGCATCAAACATGATAGTGTGGATAGGCTGGCATAAGGTGAAGACAGGAAAGAGAGAGAAGGATTACATTGAATAACTGGTTCTGAGGTCGTGAGGACCGAAGCCTCTCGGGTCAGCCGTAATGAAAGAAAAGGAAGAGGTAAACGAATACGAGTACGTCTATGTTTCAATAAGTACAATCGACAGAGCAGTGAAAGACCTCAAGATCAACATGGAACTCTGAAAAAAGAAAATAAACGGATAAGTCAACGAGGCAGTCTTGGTCCAGCACGGTCTTCATTTTTAATGTAATAGAAGACAATTAAGACACTAAATGGTCATGAGAACTCAGGAAGACATGAAGCCACACACCTTCGAAATTTGAGAGCAAATAACCAACCGAACAAAAGAAAAATTACCGGAAACTATGCGAATGTATTAAGAACAGAAGAAACAGAATGAAAGCCATATTATATCGGACGGAAAATCGAAGACAACCGGTCGGAAATTCAATTGGAACTCAGGAAGAACAAAAGAACTTTACACTGTCCCTGGGGATGATGGTGGATAAAATTATTGGCGCAAATGGACCACTTTAAAGGATATTTATAGAAGTGGAGAGGGCATTTTCAACGTCAGAGGAACCAAATGTTCAAATTCAGGAAAGATTTGGAATTGATTACATCGACTGAAAAATGATCTATCGACTCTTTCAGGACCAAGCCGCTTCAAATGACAGACGGATGAAAAAAAAGAAGGTAAATAGCAAAAAAAATCTCGAGGGGAACAGACAAGGGTGCAACCTCTCAGCACTTTTTAACATATTTGTGGAAGAGACGATAAAAAAAAGCCCGAGAAATAGGAATAGGAATCAAAGGGATCGAGGTGAATGGGAAAAGAAATTGACAAGCTCCGTTTTGCCTATGACATCACAGTCATAACAGAATATCGGGAAGACCTGCAGGTGTCCTTGGAAGCATTAGGGTATATCTAGGGTAGAAGATAAAAATAGAGTATAACATAAGTCTAAGGTCTAACATAAAAAAAATACGAATAAGACTAAAATATCAACATAAGAAAGAGAAAAGCTAAAGGCTGAACGTTGCGATGCGAGGAGAGAAACAGGAGCAAACTGGATGGCGTTCGATGGTCATCGAGCAGTCAATAGCTCGGACTAAGTGAGAGTATACAGGCGTATATAATGGTATAAATAAAGATACCGCTGATTATTATACTCACGAGGGTGACTGAATTTCGCCACGGCAGCAGACATGGTATTGTCTTCTATCCACAGAAAAAAATACCTGCTTCCCCGTTTATGATAACAGGAATCTTTAGCCTTAAAGAACCTTGACCTAATAACATTCCGATAGCCTCATGGATAAGGAGGTGAGATTCGCGACGGGTATAACTATAGAGTATCCGGAAAAAAAGATGGCAGTGGCAAAGAAAATATTGAAAACGTAAGAAAAATCACTGCGCCGCAAACTCGATGGAACTATTAAAAAAAAGAGACGTTTCAGGCGTGATATGGTGGAATATCATGATTAATTAAATTTAATTAATTGAGGACTTATTAATTTAATTTATTAAATTTAATTAATTAAATTAATTAAACTATTTTTGTGGTAAATTGCTAATTTTTAATTAATCGATGAAACTATGATTGAATTTTACTGAAAATAATTTCTAACTATGAAATTCTGAACAAATACAAACGGAATAACTCACAATTTTGTCGATGAGTTAGGGGTCGAAATTGGAACGTGGGAATAAGTAAATAGAGCATGCTCTATTTTGATAGAGCAAGAAGATTTGGCATGAACGAATTTTCGGAGATTAATAGGTCAATGAGATGGAAGAAAATGTTTTTTGCCATTTCAATGTTTATTCCATTCTTGTTATTCAATTAAAGGAACTAACCAATTATTGTTAATGCGTTCTTTGGGCTACTCATGACGTGACCTTTAAGAGAAATTGTGCATCTTCGATCTCTGAAACCCATCCTTTTCTTTCTAAAAGGGTGCATCTTAATGGCATGGCACATATATTTCCTTTTCGACAAATTCCAGCAATTTTTCGGCGGTCTTCCACTCTAAGCTTTATGGTTTTTTCCCCAGTTTTTCCAAGGTGGCAACCCTTAATGGAATCTGAGGCGAGGACATGGAAGAAAGGAGCAACTCGGATGAAATGGGGGGAAGGGGAAACTAATGGACGGGGGTGTAGTGGGAGAGGGGAGGGAGGGAGGTTTAAGGCTCTGGGACGAAGGAAGAAAGCTGCAGCGAGGAAGAGGAGAGAGAGAGACTGGATTAATGTGGGATGGAGAAGGGGGTGCCATCCGCGTTATCCTAATGGGTTTTGTAACAAAATGGAACACATTAAAAGGAGCTCTATTTAACCTCTTTCTCCCCACGAACTCTTTGTGCTTTCTTCATCCCCGTCGCTTTTCGGGAGATAAGGATAAGAAACTTGAGCGAAACTGACAGGGTTCGTTCCATAAGTAATGCAATTCAATTTCCCGTGCAGCTCCTATTGGTCAAAGTGTGTTTAAATTACTTGGAGTAGGTGGAAAATATGCTAAGCTTTGCCGAAAAATTAGTATCAGTGTAAGCTGTAAAAGCGGCAGGACCTCAGTTATTGCAAACCTCTGCGCGTCGACAATGTCATGAAAGACCAACCGAGCGGAAATTGCAACTGAACTTTAGCAACGTATTGAAAATGAACCTGATTATTTGGGTAACGTCATCACTGGTGATGAAACCTGGGTTTTTTAATAAGAACCAGAAACAAAACGCTAAAGCTCTGAGTGGTATACCGACCAGTCCCCCAAGCCTAAAAAGGCAAGAATGAGCAAATAAAAAGTGAAAACAATTCTCATTGTCTTTGTAGATAGTAAAGAAGTGGTCGATACGGGGTTTGTTCCTCGAAAAGAGATAGTTAACGCTGCCCAGTACGTGAATGTGCTGGTAAGACTCCGAAAAAGGACGAGGAAAGAAATCTCTGCTACCTGGCAACTTCATCACGATAACGCGTCTTGCCACAACGAGCTACGAGTTTCTGGCCAAACACCAGGTGCCAACGCTGCTCCACCTCCATATAGTCCTGAAGTTGCCCGAGCAGACTTATTTTGTTCCCGCGGATTAAGGCAGCCTTGAAAGGAATTCGTTTTTTGTCCATAGAAGAGATCCAATCAGAAGTGCCGAAGACCTTGCAAGAGGTCCCTGAAGACGCCTTACAGGGCACGTGCCGGTCAAGGCAAAGTCGCTGGAAAAAATGTGTGGAGGCCCAAGGACATATCTTTGAAGAATTTTGAGTGCTTGTGCAAATCTGTTCAATAAATTACTTTAAAAAAATAGTTGCACTACTTTTGGAACGCACCCTGTATTTTGGAACCGCAAGGGTCATCTAAAAGTTCACCAAATGATATATTGGATATATTATTTTCACAATGGTTAAAGTCATACAAAGCAAAGCCAAAGGAGGTGGAATATTTCAGAGTTTATTGGGCTCGTGAATTCAATGCAACATTTTCAGAGTGCAAAAATCATTCGCCGATTTTTTCATGACTCCCTTCCGTGAAGGTATTCCAACTTCCTTAAATGGATATGGAATTGGAATTCTCTGAAGCACAAAGATGACAATGACGATGAGTATGGATGTTAAAAAGCGATTTGTAAAAACTTTGATATGGATCACGATTTTTTACATTGCTGTAGTATTATCATTGAAGGAAGATGAATGTTTCTTGAAATGACTGAGGAATTACCATTGTTGCAGCACATGTTTTAATTAATAATATATACTGTTGGGCATTCAATTCAGTAAAAATATATACTTTTAGCTTAACAAGAGGCTTTAAACAGGAAATTGTAAATGGTATTTGAAATAGAGCAATCGGCATTTGCATTAAATTGAGCAATTTAAAAGAATTTATTTCAGTTGTGAATTTAAATAGCGAAATGGGCATAATTTTTAGAGTAAACACGACGAAAATTAGACTTTAACAAATGAATTGAAGAGGAAGCAAAACATTTTCAGGGAAATCGCGGGTCTTAATTAATGAGAGAGTCAGCGAAAGAACTATCGATCCACCATTTTATCGCATGGATGAGATGGAACAATAAACACGGCAGTGAAAGAGTCCAAAAGTAATTGAAGTTTAAGTAATTAGCGAAAAATTATTTCCGTCAAATTAAGAAAGAGAAAAATAGGGTTCACAAAACTCCAATTGGGCCAAGAGGTGGAAAAATTAAAATAAGTACTTTCGGTAATTTTACAAGAAAAGTTATGCAAACATGAAAATTAGCATGAATTTTAACGGTTTAATTTGAAGTAGTTAAACTTATAAATAAAATTCAAAATAAGCCGTTAATTGATGCTTAATGAAGCAATACGATGAAAAAAGATTTGTCCTGTGGAGATAAAATGTCTACAATGCTGACACAACGAGTAGTACCTACGGAGAGACGTCACCATTTGTATAAAATTTTGCTATCGTCGCAAGGCACCATGGAATAGCGACGAAGACCCAACGAATACGTATTTAGTTTCATATTTATCCTGCAAATATATGACTCAAGTCAGCTCCTAAAGCCTTGGTCACTCAATATTGACGCTGCGGAAACATAGGTTTCAGATGCCAATTTAAATACCCGATGAAAGTTAATTAGTAACATTTTTATAGATAAAGATATGCTATGATGGTATCTATTCCATGCAAAATGCTAGCCCGGTAAAATGTGCAGTTTTTTTAATTTTCCAGGAGAGGAACAAGCATGAATCTTCTGTGAAAGTGACATTTTTAAGATGCTAAGTGAATTGACTTATCTTTGGAATCTATCACTCAGTTTAATTTTCATAATGAAAGCTCACTTTTATTGTTCCGCGATCAGTATTCCTGCATGTGTCGGCCGCATGAGAATGTAATTATCGTGTGCCCTCCGGTAGCTTTTGCATTATTTCGTGTCAAATGATCTGTGAAAGCGAAATTTTCTCTAATGGCTTTAAGCGTTTCTTTTAACTTACCTATCTGTTGGAACTTAGGGGCTTCTCGAGTAACAGATTTAAGAGGAACTGAAGCTTACCAGAGTACTGTTAATAAATCCTGACTTACTTGCCATTTCTGATACTTGAAACATTAGAAACAAAATTGGTTCCCAGCGAAACACATTCACTCGTCAAGTAATTCAATAGTTGATAAATTTCTCTGGCTGAAGGCATAAAAAAACACCAAGGGCATTCAACTAAAATCTCAATATAACAGGTATAATTTTTGGCCCCTCATCCTTGGTACAACATCCTCTATCTCATATATGAGATATTTTTTAATTACTCAGTGCATCTTAAAGATGGCTACGCTTTATTTTAGAATAAGAAATTCTATACGACCTAGTGAAGATATAATCTCTGAATCGAAGCGATAAAAAATATCTCAGATATAATCATCTTGAATGATGGAGAGAGACACCTCGACCATTTCTGAATCAAGCTTTTTCTTATTTGATACCGCGATAAATGGGAGAGTTAGTATTTGTTACATTTTGATTCTAAGAAAATTTGCTTAATTAATGCACGTAGGATGTATTATACTTTATGTTCTTGAGTAAAGACAAAATGGTTATGCATGTAAAATTTATGCAATCTGTCAAAAATATTTTTGCCAAATTCTTCCATTATGTTCTTTTTTTAAGCATATTTGAGTTGTAATTATTATGAAGTTACTGGAAAAGTTGAAATTTAATTTTAAAAAATACTGCGTTTATAAATCTTTTAGGAATTTCAAGAATTTTAAAGGTATACTCAGGAAACTCATGTTGTTTGTTTCGAGAAATATGTCATGCGAGATCTTCCAGATGAATAATTGATTATTTCAATGTTTAAGAAGATTTTAAGTAACAAAGTACGGATTAAAACAAATAAAATTAAGGCGGCTGTTGAATTAATTGCCCTTCGCCCTCAGAAAAAAATTGCAGTTTATTATGTCGTGCATGTGATGTATTCGACCCCATTTCATACCGTCTAGGTCGTCAATCCAAAACAATGTGGCGGATTAACCCGTCTTTAAAATTTAGCGCTAAAGCTGTTCAGGGTTAGTGGTAGGAAATGAGGTGGAGGCGTAAAATTGAGGTATCTCGTCGGGAGTGAGAGTGGCCGGGGGCGATACCAATCTTGCCGTTTTCTTTAAACAGGGAGGGAAGTAATGGAGGAGAAGGGAGGGATGACATCGTGGGTGTATAGGGGCCTACATGACGAATTATTCGCTCTGGAAACTTTTCGGGTTTCAGATTTTATGCGATGATATGGGCATAACGGGAAGAGTCCCGGGGAAAAAGGGTTGAGCCATGGAAATTTGAAACGGGGAGCGCAAGGAAGAGCAAGCACCGTTGGGACAGGTTCGGTCGTTTTTCACTGGAACATCAGCCCTTCGAGTGATGTATTCCGCCCGAAAGAATACAAGCTCTTTTCTTCTCGTTTCATTTAACTTGCAAATAACGTTAGCCCCCAAGGTATGAGAGTAGGAATAGACGAGTTGAATTTCGATTCTTTGAACGGATTTTATTTCTGTTAAGCTATTCTTCATGATCGATTCACTTCACTATTAAGGAACCTTACGCTCAACCCTGAGGATAATCGCCTGGGAATGAAATTGACTCTCGATCTAAATCAATGTCGCAGATATAAAAATGTGAGGTACATATGTTATGTACGTCTGTATACATATATATACTTCATTTACAAGGAAAAGAAGGAACTGAAGAACTGAACTGTGAAAGGTGGCATCGCCACTGAAAATTCGGATTACTTGCGAGAGCTTTTTTGTGGGTTTGTGTTTTTGTTCGCTAGTGCTATCTAGGTGTACATGGTTCGTCCGGAAAATAAGTGTACTGAGCTCAGGAAAAAAAATGATTACACTTTTACATATCTTAAGCTAATATTCCTCAAAATAGGACCCTTGTGAGCCGATACACTTGTTCCAGCGGCGTTCCCATTCCTGGAACGCTCCCGCAAAGGCATCATCGGGAACCTCACGAAGACACGTCGTCACGGCCTCTTTGACGGCGTCCAAAGTCCCGTATCGCGTTCCTTTCAAACTCCTCTTTATCTTCGGGAACAGAAAGAAGTCCGGTGGTGCCAAGTCCGGACTGTAGGGCGGGTGCGGCAGCGTTGCCACGCCGTGCTTGGCCAAGAAGTCCGACACGACAAGCGCGGTGTGAGACGGTGCATTGTCGTAATGCAGCCGCCAGATGTTTTTGATCGCTGGCTGGAAGCGGGCGACTCGTTTTCGAAGCCTGTCGAGCACTTTGACGTAAAATGCGGCATTTACAGTTTGTCGTTCAGGAAATTAAATTCGTAGTGGACGACTCCCCTTTTGTCAAAAAAGACAATGAGCATCATAAACTTATTTTCCGGACGAACCCTTTACATTATATTTATATATTCGAAAACATATATCGGCCCAGCAAGCCGAAATATCCGGTGTTCAACTCCCGGCCAAGAAATTATTTTTTCGCTTGTGATCTACTCGATTCCGCCTTTCCGACTTCTCCTGTGTTCGTCCTTTATATGTGTTTCTTTTCCTTATAACTATTGCCTTGTGGATGAATATTCTTTCGTTGTATGGCGGGATTTCGTGTTTGAATGTGTGTGTGTGTGTGTATATATATATATATATATACACACACAATATATATATATATTATGATAACGCATTTATGGTGATCACTAATGTTCCATGAACACGCATATATTTTGTTTGAAAAATTGTTTAAATAAATGTTAATAAAAAATAACTCACTTAAATGTTTCGGCTGTCCCAGACACCATCATCAGAGTATGAGGAATCACTGACAGACAGCTAAAGTATATTTTATATGCAGAATTACAAAGTGTTATTTTAAAATTATTCGTCACGGAACACTTCCACAAAGTTTCGCACATAAGGATCCCACATACGATGAAAATATTAACACAACCGATGTGGTACCAACATCATCACAATTATAGAAATTTCGATTCATGCAGTGATATTCCTGTAAATATATGCCGCAATAGCACACATATCATGATGATGTAGCGTGAGTTAAAAAAATCTATGAGCCAAATACTTTTAGACATTGATTGTTAGATTTTTATCTCTGATGAACATGATTTTAAATGAAGACGGTCAAAACTGTAAAAGTTCTAACATGTAGCTTGAAAATGGGTAAGGAAGAAATTCGAATCAGAAAGTCGTAGACTTTAACTTTCCGTGAGCTAAATACAAGACTTGAGATAGACCTTCTTTTCAAAGGAGAAGGGATTTAAACGGAGAAAGGTCAATTGGAACTAAGGGTTCCCAGAGCGGAGACGTGAGGGACTGGCGGCGTTCTCCGAAGCGTAAATTTGTACATCTAGAAGGGTGGAGTGATTAGTATTTGCTGAAGCTGCCTTTACATTCACTCAGTATTCAGATAATTTCATGACACGGAAAACATCTCTTTGATGAGGCCGAGCGTATATCCAGGGACGGAGATAAAGATACTCCTGAGTAATCTAAAAAATGGATTAGTTTACTTTGGCAATGACAAATTTGCACTTATGCACGGCATTTAAACGGGGCGTTCAAGTTTCTTAGGTACACAGACTGATTTTATAATATCATGCACATAGCTCAAGTTTTTCCAAAAGCAAAACGAAAAATATAAGGTATGCAAATTATTGAAATTAAATATCCGAATATTCAGTAATGCGGGTTAAAGAGGTTATCCCATAAAAAATAGCTACTAAAAGAACAATTATAATGGGAAATGACCAAATACTATATTTGATATTTAAAAGAGTTAGGATATATCAATTATGATGTCTTCTTCCTAAGGCTTGGTATGAGCAGGGTTTCTAAAGATGTTATATATTAACTTAATAAATTATATCGTTTGAAAGAAACACCTTATGCTTTCTGGTCGATGTAGTAAAAATTATAGAAACCTTGTTTCGAGATATATGTTATCAAAGATGTATTGCAGAAACCAAGTTTTAAAAACATTTCCCCATGCATTTTTACCAATATTTCTCTAGAGATAGACTAAAAAACATATAGTATGTATCTCTGCTGTGCAGTTTTCTGCTCAAAAGAAGAACATCAAATGTTAGCTAAGTGTCAGTTCATGTGTCAAATACCTATGCATTCTCGGTTACTGTAGGGTTTTAATTTGTTAAAATTGATTCTAGATAAACCACTTAGGTTGGTACTTTCCCCCAACACTTGCATTCATTATACAACGCGTCTCGACGTACTCGTAAGTAAATTTACTTCAGGTACATTCTCATGCTCCTGCATATGAAATACTAACGTCAAAAAGCATAGTAGCGTTTAGTAAAAGTATAAGGGAAAAATACGAGTACATAAGTTATTCAGCTGTCTATTCAATCAATGATTAAGTGATTTGTATAAGAAGAGAAGCGGTCTTGCATTTACATGCACATGGATACGGGTCCATCCGACGCGGCTGCAATAACAGGATACCTCCATGAAGGTCATCCCGCCCCATATCTGGATGCTATTACTCTCCAAATTTACAACCCCCGAGATGGTCTTGGATTGCCCGTCTATACCATGCTCTTCTCGCCGCAAAGAAGTGCATCGTTGAACCAAGTTCATCAACCAAGATCTGGGGGGGGGGAGAGCTTAGATATGATCCGATATTCATTTCAATTTTTTATATCTATCTTTTTATTATTAGCCCTCAAAGTACAACTTTTGCATTCCTGAATCACCCAACGGATGGCTTCATTTAAAAAAATAGTCCACGAATAAATTTATTACGTTCAGGTGACAATATTTGTAAAAAATGTAATGCAAAAATGTTAGAGCATCATCATTTACAAAAAAAAGTCGATAAAAACGTTCGCTTTAGTGCAATAGGAAACATTTGATAAAGATTTCATGAACGAATACCAAATTTCTTGCAGTTTCAATCTTTAACCCCAATTTTCCACAAAAAATACACTCCTTACGTTTCCTTGAGTTATCTTATTTCAATGCATGGACCAGATGTTTGCTATTTCGGCAGAAAAATCCCTAGCATTGGAGAAAGTCAGATGGAAATTGTCATTAGAATGTATTGATCGATCAGTGTTTGTTTATTCATATATTAAGGCTTCTTTGCCATTCCTATACTGATCATACGTATTTCTACGTATATTAATCTTGCTTCACTTATTAGTCAAAGGTTTGCTGCCTAGAAAACGAAACACCAATTCTTATTTCATCGTATCTTTCCTTTATCTTGCTTGGCGATAATATTCACTTTGAGTACAGGCAGCTATGCCTTCTACAAGTCGCAAAACACATATATTTCTTTTCTACGTCGATCTAAAGCAACCACATATTTCTTCTTGATATAAGTAATTGCCATCAGAGAATCTTATTGAAAGGTTTGACACGTAATCAAGGTAAATGTCGTTCCCATACATATCTATCACGTGCATATAGAGTACAAAACTGCGGGCAGAAATCATGACTATTAGAATGGAAATATGTTTTAATATGGGTCATCAACAGTTTGAGGTAAGTCTTGGATGGACATAGGCTAAATAACCATGCAACGACCATACTCTTGTCTTTCCTAGCAAAACACAACCTGACATTCAACACTACAATATTACCCTCTTCAATTCCGCATACTTCTTTTCTCCTTTCACTCCATGTAAAAAGGCCTTATTTCATAATGTCTACATTTTATTTCTGCCTCTTTCTCTCTTTCTCAATATGTTCCCCTCTAACACAGTCCTCCATTTCCCATTTCCAATCAAAATGCACCACATCTCTTCTCCCTACCTTCTTCGGATTTCACCCAACAATCCTCTCTCCTACCCCACCCTCCTCCCAGCACTTCCGTCTCCATCCACTTTTCCATCCTGCTCAATTTCTACAATTCATAAGCCTACAACCTACGCCTATCATTCTACCTCAATGGCCATATTTTTGCGCCGTACGAAACCTTGCTCCATAAAAAACCTTTTACGAGCCTTTTCACGACATCTTTAAGTCCCTGTTACTGATTTCCTACTACTTTTGAAAGCTTATTCGACTGAAAACGCCTGTGAAAAACGCAATTCTCCGTGTTATGTCCCTAAATACTTTGACCAATTTAATCTTCTCCTAATTTTTGCAATCCATTCATTAATTCTACGCAATTCACTCTATGAAACGCTTTCTCGAAATCTACAGATGTATACATCCTCACGGTGTTCTTTATTTTTCTCTATTAGTAACCTCAAGGCAGGAAAAATGGATGAAAGGCGTATTGAGCGGTAGTGGAATGTTAAAGAAGGTAATAGAGGGGAGAATATTGGGCAAGCGAGGTAAGGGCAGGAACAGGATAGGGATGTTGGACGGGATGAAGGGGGGAAAGAAGTACACAGAGATGAAGAGGGACCTGATATAGATTAGGTTGCTAGGTGGGGAGGTGGGGAGTTACAAAATGTTTATTTGATGGTTGTGTCCATCCAGAGACCTACCTTAACCGATAGATTACCTAATAATAATAGTGACCTCATGACTATAATGGCATCACGCTTACCTTTCCCATTCCTGAACCAAAGCTCGACATCTTCTAAGTATTCCTTTTCCATACTCTTTGATCTGTATATTGATAATCCTGACAATCAATTGAGCTAAATCAAACTTAATGTACTGTAGTCTTCACATATTTCTGCTTTTCCCTTTTTTGGAACAGGAACTAATACTGATAGAAGGGGCAAATTTCTCCCAGGTAAATGCTACGAATTAACCCATAGAACTTCTTCTTTCCACGTTTTTCTAAACCTTTAAGTAGTTCCACGGGAATGTTGTCTACTGCCACGGTCTTACTTGATTTAAATTCCCTTAATGGTGGTGACCTAATGTCTTTGCCACACAATTCTTCTAGATATTCCTTCCACCTCTCTTGGATATTTTCTGGTTCAGCTAATATTTTTCCTGACTTATCAATGATTGTTATAAGAGAGTTTTCCTTCTAAATTCGAATTTAAATAATAATAATATGACTCGCCAAGTGCAGGGGTTAAAGTATCATAACTTGTGGTCATAATTAGTAAAAATCAACCATTAAAATTTAGTCTCATCTTAAGATATATCCATTCTTCTATTTTTTATGTGTGAATTCAAGAAGAGGAGATTTTATTTTCTAATAATGCTCACGTAAGATTTGTCTTTCGTATTTCGTGCACTGGCACACGTACAGTTGAGTCTACACCTTTCAAGGGCTCAATAGAAAAGAAAGAGCAATTGATGTCGGTGAAAGGTTTGGCCCCCTTACATATTCACACCTCCGATGATATAAAGAGAACCAATCAAAACACGGCACTGGGGAGTTGAGTTACATACGCGCTGATGTTCATTACTGATCCCACCACAGAATCAATAAATGAAATATTTTGTTAAATAATGGCCATTCTAAGAAAGACGGGGTGCCTAAAAATGTGTATGCAACAAAGGGTAAAAAATTCAAAGTTGGTTTTGATGAAAGTATGCAGCCATGGAAACATCTCCAGATAGACCCTTCGAAAGTCAGTTCTGCTAACTCCTACTTCCCGACTGAAGTGGTCAGGTCGGTGGGCCTGAAGCTCCAAAGACCACAGTTTGAATTCAATTGCATTCACTTTGGATGCATTTTTCCTAGGATTAGTCACTATTAGTACTCGAATAAAATGAAAAATGTGTACATTAAAAAAAAATTTCATTGAAAACTAAAATTGACCGGTAGACATAGTCAGATAAACTTCTGAAACAAACATCTACTACCTCCTGGAGAGGCAAACTTACCCTATTACCTTGTTGACATCCATCAGGTTAAAAAATTAAAACTAAAATCTTTCAAACGCTACCAATAGATATCTGTAGATAGTATAGATAAAAAAAACCAAAGTGTAATCTTGCGGAAGCGGAGCATACACGCTGTAAAGATATTTCCTACAAACTTCCGAGTAATTGCAAAACCTCGAGGATATATAGTATGACTACTGGCCACCGAAGTCTTTTTGTTTTACCCGTGTGTTAGATAGTCGAATGAATATTTGTTTTACTTGCCCCGATCGTATTTCAACTCATTCCTTTTATTTTATTATCACGAACTCCAAATTATATATAAAGAGCGCATCCGTGCGGCGGTCACTGTATGCGGAACTCATTGCGAAAACCGCAACGAAATGGGGAGGACGAATTTGGGAAAATACACCACGTTGGGACGAAAAGTTTTATTTCGGGGAGCGGGAGAGGGGGCGAGGGTGTGGGAAGGGAGGAGGGAGGGGAATCGCCCGTCACCACAGGTGCGGTTCGAAAGAGGAACGCGACAAGCACCATAAATAAATGGCACTCCGCTGAGGCTCAACATCCACTTTTTTTAAAGACGTTCAACTTTTCGACGGAAACGGGCGGGAGATGAGGGAGGGAGGAATAGTAGACCTGTGCGTGCTAGGGATCCCACCTTTGAAGATGAGAAGTGTATCGAGATTACGAGAAAGTTCCGCGTCAGAGGCTTCAGGAAGGAGGAGGGGGAGGGGATGTAGGGAAGTATCTGGCAGGCGTCGAAGGTAAATTGCTGGGGGAAAGGGGATGGGAGAGAGAGAGGATTGAGGGAAGTTAAGGGGGCGGGGAACGTCGGGTCTCGACGGTAAGGTAAGCATCCATGTCGTAAATGCCTCCAGACAGACAGATACAGGCGGGGATGAGACGAGAAACAGGAGCCCTCGCAGGATAAAGGAGAGGGCACGGGTGGGAGGGCGGAGAAGAGAGAGAGGTGGGAGGGGTGGGGTGTTCGGAGGTGAGGTCATAAGGGGAGGGGGATGAAGGGGAGGAATCGAGAGCAAGCTTGACCCGCTGACGCGGTCCGAATCGCACGGAATACTGTGATGAAACATCGCTCACCCCAACTCTTTACATTTTCCCCAACTATACTCGAATATTTTCAATGACAGGGAGAACTCCAGAGACAGAATTACTTCAAAGCAAATCATTCGATGAATGAATTCAGAACGAACCACGATCGTAGAATATGATTTGGTACAAAGTTTGATCGTTATTCGGGCACAAGCGTGAATAGTGAATTTATGCTTGCACAAAAAGTCCTGGATGAGCTTAATTAAATGAATAAATAAGTAAATAAATATATATATGTATATAGAAATATCTTATCTTCCGAAGAAGACGGAGTTCGAGTCCGTCGAAATTATCAAGATATTATTGTGAGTGTTTTTTTTGTGTTCTCGTGCTGTGTGTTACTGTCTAAGTTTTTTAATCAACACTTCCGAGTTACTTCGAAGAAATCATATATATATATATATATATATATATATATATATATATATATATATATATATATATATATATATATATATATATATCGATGATGCGGAAGTACTCACGAGAGCAATATAACTTTTGGACGGCACAATAGAACACAGAATAAAACAGATAACACGTAAAAGGACACTCACACTGTAGATGATTTAAGCTTTCGGCCTACTCCGAGGCCTTCTTCAGGTCAGACTCAGTCTGACCTGAAGAAGGCCTCGGAGTAGGCCGAAAGCTTAAATCATCTACAGTGTGAGTGTCCTTTTACGTGTTATCTGTTTTATTCTGTGTTCTATTGTGCCGTCCAAAAGTTATATATATATATATATATATATATATATATATATATATATATATATATATATATATATATATATATATATATATATATATATATATATATATATATATATATCGTGATGTGTAAAATAAAACAGTTGATTTGCACAGTTTTTGTAGTTCGTTTGGAAGAGAAGTATTACAAAGGTAAAATAATTTTCAATATGTTTATATTTATAAAAAATATCACTAACCCACAGAATTACTGCTCGTTTCTCATTATCAATTATCGATTATAATCGATTGGATTTTATATTTGGCAGGCTACCACTAAAGGTTTCAGACGAACAAAGACTTGGAGCGAGGTACAATATCTTAGTCTCGTCTAAGTTTCCGCGATAGTCTTCGATCAAATTTCTGCGTCGTACAAAACCACGCACTACATAAATATTTTCACTAATCTTTTATTCAAATTCTTACACAACATCCCTATTATTAACTCCCTCTTATTTACAAAAACTACCTTACCAAACACATATGTTGTTTTGACTACCAACTACATTTACCATCTTTAACATCACTAACCTGCTCTATATTTTACTCTCCATTTTTAATGTTTACCTAAAGCCTTTTTCCTTCATGAAAATTACATTAAAATGTTTTTGTTTATATTGATCTTAGAGTTTCCGCTCATTTGTAAACATGTCATATTTTGAAATGGCATTCGATGTATTAGGCTAGAATATTTTGCACATGATTAGCGTGATAGGCATCATCGTAATGGATTTTTTAAAATCATTATTTATCATTTGATCCACTTCCTTTGCGGAGAAGAAACATCGGAGAATATCAGCGTGCTTTTCGGCCAGGAAGTGTAAAAAATTGATAATAGGTTTCCTTACCGAAAGATGATAGAAAAGTTTTATGAATCAAATACCGGACTTCACATGCAGTTCATTGAACTTAATAAAATATTTCGTCTCGAAAATAAATATAGTAATGGCCATTCTAAAGAGTTACAAGTGGTATTGAATGTTAATATTGCTAATACAAAGGACATTTGTTAGTAAACGTATGAATGCTCTTGGGTAGACTTAGTTAGGACTAAGACAGAGAGAGACAAATTAATATTTATGCTAATCAACATAACCTTGATTGAATTATATATATATATATATATATATATATATATATATATATATATATATATATATATATATATATTCAAACTTGAAAATCCCGCCATACGGCGCACAAATATTCATTCAAACAGAAATAGGTATAAGGAAAGGGGATAGGAAAACACATAAAAGGCGCACACAGGACATGTGGGGAAGGCGGTTTTTGATTACTTTCGTGATCTGCTCAAAAACCGCCTTCCCCACATGTCCTGTGTGCGCCTTTTATGTGTTTTCCTATCCCCTTTCCTTATACCTATTTCTGTTTGAATGAATATATATATATATATATATATATATATATATATATATATATATATATATATATTCATTCATTCACATATCATAGGAAAGGGGATAGGGGCACACATAAAGGACGAACACAGCAGAGGTGGGGAAGGCGGAATCAAGCAAACCACGAGTGTAAAAATATTTCCTCGACCGGGGCTTGAACACCGGATCTCTCCACTTGCCAGGCGGATGCTCTAACCACTTGAGCTATCGAGAAAATATAATTTACACTGAGATCTGCGATGTTTTAAAGCGCCCAAGTGCTCCGATTCTTCGGCCAAGAGATGGTGTTAGGGAGCACTTACACCCACCAAAGGAGAAATAGACAACACACACAAGAGGAAAGGACAGTAGAGAAAGGAGGTAGGAGAAATGGATGCAGAGAATTTTGATTCGCCATGGAATGTTGAAGACTGTGATAGAGGGAAGAATGTCGGACAAATGGATAATGGGTAGGAATAGGATAAGGATGTTGGATGGACTGAAGGGAGGAAAGAAGTAGGCGGAATTGAAGAGGAACTTACTGTAACCCCAGAATTCAGGTTGTTTTATTTTTTTACGAGAGACAAGTGTAGAACTACCCTAAACAGGGAGAATACTAATAACAGTACCCAAATTGCTTATCCAATTTCAGCGTGAAACTATTCCAAAAAGTGAACCCGCTACAATAAATTTCTATGCTGTTCACCAAATGATATTTTCCATTTTCATCATGAACCTAATAAAATTCCATCTGAGCTCTTGCCACGTGAAAGGTTTTTCATGCGCTCGCGTGGAATTTCCCCAATTCTCAATCAATCCTGCCTTTCGAGAAATTCGTATGCCGCTCTTGCTCTGAACAGCTCGAATAGGAAGACGGAAGGGGAGGAGAGAGAGAGAGAGAGAGAGAGAGAGAGAGAGGGAGTTCTCCTCGCAAAAGACCGAGCCTTTGGCAAACCCGTTCCGGAACTCACATGCATCTTCGCAGCATTGGGGTGGGAAAAGGGAGAGGGAGAATGAAGGAAGAGGATAGGGAAATATTTGACTCTCCTTCACACACACACACGAATTCATCCAGAGAACGGGCCTAGGCTTGAAGGGTTTGTTGACGGGATGGAGTGTTAACAGTCAGGTTAACGTATCGCTGCTCGCCCGCCCCTCCGAAATATTCATGGCCTTCTAAAAGCCGTCGTGTGCACGACGCGGTCCCTCAACCCTGTTCATTTTGAGACCGCCCTCTCGGACAGCTCGCCCTACCCTGCGGCGGCCTGTCCACACACCACCGCACCGGGGGGTGACGCTGGCTCTAACGGGAAATTCATCATCTCTGCCCTTTCGTGAAAGAGATGTGATAGCCATCGGAGGGTATCAGCGCCGCAATGACTCCGACGTTCTTACTTTTTTTTTATTATTTAAAAAAATTCAAATATTTACCCCACCCCCCTCCCAAATCTCCGAAGGGAGAGCCTTTTGATCACGTGACTGCTCGGTGACCAAATTCTACGTCTATCCCTTTGTAATTTTAAAGTATTTTGCGGCCCATGAGGTGACCTATGGTCATTTGACATTTTTGTTTTCACGAGGAAGTGGAGATCGAACATGGGAACAAAATTACCGTATCCCTTTATCACGCGAAACCAAAAAAAAAAAGAAGGAGGGGAGGAAGATTTAAGTTGGGGAAATCGATAACTTTATAGGCTGTTTTAGCAGCCCAGGGGCAGAGAGAAAGTAGGTGGAAAAGGTCACTTAATGAATATCGAATAAATCTGATGCAATACGTATAAAATGTCAGAAGGTGCTTGTAAAATTTGAACCATTGAATGAGATTCGCTATTTTAAAATGAGAAGTAGCTCCCAATCCATCGAAACCTCGTTTTAACTCCTCCGTACATGAATAGGCTCAATGAGAGATTGTTTGAATCTCTTGAAGTTGGCCATCTTTTTGGGGGAGTCTTTTGAAAAGTAATACGAAATTAGTTAAAAAGTATATGTAATCCGATTAAGAAATGTGAAAATCAATACGGTGCGAAATGTAAAATCTACAGCATATATCTGGGACCTAAACTTTAATTTAATTGTTTACCTAATTATTTTTGACAGCAAAAGTAACAGTTGTTGGAGGGAAAAAAATCAAAAATTTTCGTCTAAATTTACTCGAAATTTACGATATAGATGGTAATGTTTTCACGTTTGGATCAGTAACTCCTAGAAAAAGTATGATTCCGCTAGAAATAGCATATTTAACTTCTCAGTACACCTACACCTTAAAGTCCATTTGACGCCGACCTATTACGGTAAGTTCTATTTTACTGTGAAATGCAATCTGCAGCATATCGACGCAAACGCAAATAAGTACCCGTACGTTCGCATGTATTCAGTTTTCAAACTCCATAGCTTCCAACAGTGACTTTATTAACGTAACTCAAATTTTAATGCAGTGTTCTGAAACATTTATTGCTACATTTATCATTATAATTTAACTCTAGAGTTTTATGCAAATTTAAATTTATATTGACTTCAGTTTTCTTCAAAAAGGTAAATAAAAATTTAATACCATTCGTAATCATTTTTTGAGATCACTCAAAATGTGTTGGTTCACGAAAAGAATATTAGGAATGATATTCTCTCCTTGCTTCCTATCAATAAACTTAAAGTGATATTTTTATTAACTTCCTTGGGGTACACTTACGGGGTTAAGCTTTTAATTATTTTCTTAAAATTCGGGATAGACACATTGATGCTTACATTATAAATTGCTTCTCGGGCACAAGATGAGTTTATCTCTGAGGCGTTAGGTCGATATCCTCATACTGATGCACCTGATGACAGTACAAATTAAAGGGTTTCAAGCATTTCCTATGAGTTTGGTGGCAAGATGAATTGCAATACCTCCTGGAAAGTAGATATGAATAGTAATTCTAAGCCTAAGTTCCGGATTACATGCCACGTAGCTAAGAATACTCATAGCAGAGCGGATCAAACAGGAGGATAGTTGGATTTAACCATTAAATTATGTTGGACAATCAACGGTCTGTTTATCTGTAATACCCAGCGTTATTATTTTAAGTTCTGTGCTTCAGGGCGTTCGTTCAACATTGTAATACTGGGAATGATAACGCAAAAGGATCTCCATCTCTTACATGACCATCTTGTGTAAATAGTCAAGCGATCACTTGGATAATGAGCAGAAGGTAGAATGTAAACATAAATACAATCGAAATAAATTTATCCTTTGGTTACGTTAATAATTGGCCATCACACAATGAATTTTGAAAATAGGCCGTTACTGAAAACATTTAAAAGAGGCATCTCTCGACAAGCTTGAGAGGACCTATAATGGTGTGCGTTACGATGTTACGATATGATATTAGAATAAGCATCTAAAATGCAAATACTCTGTACTGATTGGATATCAAGGAAATATTTCCTGTTTATAATGATTTATGTATTGATATATGACTGACTTACTTAAAAACGAACTGATCAATAAGCTGATTTGTTCAAAAAATTTTTCATGACAATCCTGTATTTACTACACTCGACATTCAGCCTCAACTTTAACTTCCTTACCTCTAATCCTGTTTTAATGCTCATGTTCAGGAGTCACCAGCTGTGTAATGGCATGATATGCCTCGCCATGAGATGCCATCTGATTACCTTCAGCAATACGGATTTCCATCAATCTCAAGAGCCAAACACGTTAATCTGGTCAGAAGCATGACTGCTAGCTTAGTCAAAGGTTGCGAATTTGAATCCCGCCACGGGAATGAATTGTCGTGATTATGATCTGAAGGGTCAAGCCAAATCCCAGGCGACATCGGTGGGGAATTACGCCTGTAGGGGTACCGGCTAAATAAATGATACAGATGGCCTGTCATCACCAGAAGGGGGAATGGCATAATGCGTGAATACGAGCGTCCTTCTGCGGGATGAGTTGATCGTCATATGTTTCAACTGGAGATATTTGCCGGAGTAACACATAGTAATAGTTTAGCAATACATAATATTTTATGGCAAAATTTTTCAGCTACAACTGAAAAACGAATGGTGGATGATCGGTTTCGGAATCTTTTTAGATCTGAATTCACATCATACCCTAAAATTCTAATGACAGATCGTAGGGAGTATTACGACACTTAGTAAACTCTCGTTTATTGTATAAAATCGGAGGAATCTGGTGTACTTCTAGCAGGAATACTAGATTACGAACTGGTTCTTCTAAAATTGCCGAAGAATTAATTTTACTTATTTTTGTTGTGACCGCATACTGTGGAAGGAAGGAAAATATTTTAATCTGCCCGTGCTAGGGTTATCTATTATGTCATCAGGGTGGTATGATATGGGGCCCTAATAATTCCCCTGCTGTCACAGCTGAAGTAAAATGTCATCGATCAATGCAAAAATCTATGGCTCGCCTTTTTCTTCGAGTTAGATGGAGGGACGACAGTCCTTTACTCTAGTGGCCGCGACACACTTTCTGTCTTTTCGTTGCAATTTTGAAAAAAAATTTATTTTATCTGATTCTCAACGAAAATATTACTCCATTGGATCCCAATTACTTTCCGCACAATCCAGACATGGCCTCGCTAGTACAAAATAACTCCCGCCAATCAAACATATTTTCATCACATTTTCCCAAAACCCGTCCAATGAAACTAACTTCTTTCCAATCGGACCCGCGTATATAGCTACAGTATACATATACTGTCAACTTCAACTCCGTTCGAGAACGTAAAATTATAAACTATGGCGATGGAACGATTCAATCCCACCATATAAATGTACATTACGTCAGATCAGTTTATTTAATTTGAAATGCATGTTCCTAAGCTTACAAAAAAGAGGAATTTTGAAATATGATTATATAACTAGATACACTGCGATAAAATATTTATTAGTTTACAATAAGCACTGAAGTTTATGAAGCAATTCGGAAGAAATATTGTTACGTTTTCGCTCATCAAAACTGCGTTATTATTGCCCCATTATTGTCCAATTCTAGATTCATAACTGATATTTCGTTTTCCATAAAATGTCCAAACTATGGACGATAAACAATGCCGGGATTATTGGATTATATTTCGCTGAAATGAAAAGTTCAGAGATATTTTTGGACGGAAATTTTAACTAATGCCCATCATTTATTTCGCCCCGAGCGTTAGAATGGATTGATACACGATCTCGTCATCGGATACATAAAAAAAAGGTATTCCGTCGAGATTGCATTTCAAAAATTTAACTCCGGTGATTTATTTTCCTTTTCCCAATAGTAAAGTCATATTCCATTTGTTTATGTTACCCCTTTATTGCTTCAGCCATATCCTGTAGAACTCATTTCCGATCGTAACTCAACAAAACCTCGGGTAGTTTCACAGTTAATTAATAACTTCTCCGTCGGACATAAAACCCGAAATGGAGAAGTAGGGCAGTTTGTGAGGAGGACTCCCGACTCAATAATTAATTTTTAGAGAGAGGGAGACTTCTAAATGGAATGAAGACGACACGTCAGCAAGCCGATATTGTGAAGGGGCTTGGGGAGGGGAATTAACAGGGCATTCCGGAGTAAGAGATCCTGAAAACTCATCAAATTTCGACGGAAAAAAAATGAAGGGGGAATAGAATTTAGGTGGTGTTAGCTTTTCATTTATTCCCCAAGCTATTCAAGCTTGGAAACCAATTATGTGACCTCATTGGCCAGCAATATTGTATTTTCTCATTTAAATTACTTCATTTTTCTAATTTTTTACCTCCCTTAGCTTTGCAGTAGTGTGTTATTTGCTCACGAGAGATCATTGATTATTCTAATAACTCTCCCCTAAGTCTTAAAAATCCTAAGTATTCTCTCTTAAAGTTATTTAATATTCCTCCTTGCAATTACTGGAGTCATCGATTGAAATACGGTGGTACAAAAATTTTAGGGGAGCGCAAAAATATTAATTTTGGGAAATTTTATCGAAATGCGCTTTCGATTTGTGGGTTTGAGTCTAAATTCGAGATCAGAGCACACATTTTATCAGTTTCTGGTTGAATATTCGGCGCGCGAAGCCTTTCTTCCCGCTGTTGTCCCAACACTTTTAATCGACCCATAAAAATCGTAATAGAGGATTCACCCTATAACACTCACCAGGAAATATAAGTCTGCAGAGGGCGTGTGAGCGATGGCTGCTCTTCGGAACTTTAATGACAGCGAGAAGAGCTCGTCTCGCATTTTATGAGGGGTTGTTTCGTCAACCTATTCGTGTTTTTTATCCGTATAAATCGGGTCAAAATCAGCATCAGTTACTGGATTTGCATGTTTTTACGGCGGAACCAATGTCCCAGCGCTTACTTATGCGTCTAAGGTCTGCCCTACTTATTTCAAGGTAATCCGTTGTGCTTTTAAATAAGGAGACGGGATATCCTAGCTCATGTCTACGGGAAAATGAAGCTATCAAGGCTTTTTAACAGCCTTAAACTCTCATTTTAGCCGTCCCAGAATCGTTTACGAGTTCGATTTTTGTCCTCCGTTTTCGCTCAGCAGTTAACTTTTGAAAGTCTTTGGAAATAACCCTTAGCGAAAGAAACCGTATTTTGGTGTGGGAGAGAAAGTTTATCCGACGGCGTGAAAGGCTTTTTTTTGCGAACGTTTCGGACAGGATCCCTAAATGAAACTGAATTAATCCGAGGTGATATCACATATCGCGAAAATGAATTTTGTTCAGTTCCGAAAGTACGTTCGACCTTAATTTACTTATTTTTTAAATGATGCCCGAGGAAGATATTCGGAGGGTTAAAAGTATTTCAGTTCTCAGGGACGGGTTGACGAATGCGTGACAAAAAATAAACTAATTCCCGAACGTCGACGTTCCTTTTCGTCCAGTAATTGCCATCCTACTCGTGTGTTCCCCGTCCTGATTGGACTCACTAGCAGAGCCGGATCCCTGCTTCGGACATATAAGAGATTCCCCTTGCCCGTCCATCCTCACACACAAACACACGCACACATTCTCTTTCTCCTCCCCCTCCCTCCGCACCCACACCAACCTGATCAATTTCCACCCATATCGGGGTCCTTTTTTGTACCCTGACCCCCCCTTCCTCTTCCGTACACCAACCATCGACTAATCTCCCCGATTCTCCGTATCCTACTCTCATCCAATCCTTCTGTTCATCCCTCCGATCACCCCGCGGCGGTGACCTGCAGTAGATCACGTATTCCGTGTACGCCAACCTTTCCGGCTCCTCCAAACACGTTCGCCACTCTTCACATCCCAGAATCCCACCTTCCCGGCTGCCTCACGCGTCACTCCTCGGTTAGCTACATGCACGCTCCGCGATATGGATATCGATAATGCGCCGGTACTCACATCCACAGTTGAGGGTAACAATAACCGCGACATAGAAGCGCTTCAAAATTAATGACAGTCTATAATGAACTTGAAACAATATGTTTGGCCGTGGTGGCTCTTAATGTTCCGAAATATTCTCCCTACTCTCTTTCCTGGCTCCCTTAGGTGAATATTTTCTGCTGCGTTGTCAATGTATAACGTTCAAGGGAGAAGTCCGAGTCCGATGGTGGTTCAAGAGTAAATGATGCTCAAAATTTAAGAAGTCGACAGAGTAAAAGTCTTCGGTGTCCCCCTTCTGGAGCGTTAAGAAAACAGGTATAAATAGGTATGGCTAAATCGATAGTTCGACATAACAATATTCTGATCAAAAGTAGGATATAATATATCCACCGATTTGAGGTTCACGGAGGAGGTTGAGAGAGTTTTTTGCACGTGATTGATGTAAGACATTTCGGGATCACGCGGAGGAAAATGCTGCAAGCTTCAAAGAAGAAGCATCAATGAAAAAATAAAACTGCCGCCTAGAAATACCTACCTATATCCATGCATGAGTATCTATTGCATATAGATTTCTTCCTTATGCTTATCAAGATGGCATCCCCATTTGATGAAACAAATGAAGATACATACCACACAATGAAGAATTTCAGAGAACATGTACTAAATTTTTAAAGTAATATATAAATACCCCCGAGAAAGCCAGTCACGGATTGGAAATCGATAGCATTTACCCTTTGAAAAAGTGTCTGGTGTGAACAACGTATTTTAGTACGCTGCATGAGTCACCAAAATTTTATAATATGGAGTGATTTCTTATTGCACACATATAAAATCAAGTAAGAATAAAATGTATTCAGTGATAGTGATTAATTACACAGGATTTTTTAGGAATTCTTCGATGATGGGTTTATTTCTTCATTTGGAAGGCTTTCGTGCCGAATAATAGATCATATTCAACCAAATAAAGCCCCGCATAAAAATTTGTCACTTAAGAATATTCAATTCCAAGAAATACGTACGTTTGTATTCACAGGTAAACCCGAGACGCGGTTACACTAATTGTATTTTAGGAGTCATATTCTAAAGATTAGGTGCTAAAGTACTGGTAATACGAACGCATTTACGCGTGCTGCGACCCACGGGTCCATGCTTCAATCCCACACTCACTTATTCCCCCCCTGGGACATCCCTTAACCCTACAACCCCTGTGAACACGTGGTATCCCTTCCCGTATGTCGTTGAGAATGGTCCGATCACCCGCAGAGCAAGGACTTTTAATTCTCTCCCGATCGCCTCGCACCATCTCCTCCCGTGTCGGTGAAATCTCACCTCTCACCCTTCCTCTCTCTCTCTCTTCCCACTCACTCAAACCCGCGGCTGGGAGTCCCTTCCCTGCTGCTCGTGTGCATCATCCTCGTTCGTCCGAACGCTCCCCGATGGTTATCCGTCTTATCGATTCCGTCGCACGTGTGTGTCTGGTGAATAGCCCTCTGTTCTCTCCGCCCTCCTCCCCCATCCGGTGCGATGCGTGGCGCGCTTAACGTTCAGAGCCGACCCCTTGACGCGATAATGGCGATGGACGCGGACGATGAGGGAGTACTCTCGGGTTCTCGAGTGGTTTACTTATCCCCTTATTCGTCGCGTATTCCGGATGCCGGAAGGGTAAATTTTATATCGGGAATGTTCCTTGCCGAGTGAGGATTTCCTCTACGCTTACACCTACGTCATTCCCTGCGAATTGGGGAAGTGAAAAAGTTAAATAGTTCGTTCTCTCTTCATGTGATCTCTGGTGAGTGTGATACATTCACATATACTTCTATCTTCATCTACAAACTATTCCAGCATGCCGTGCAGCAGGGATATGCGGCAGAGGAAGTTAGGTCACCAGAAATTGTACTTCTACTATACTATTTCATCATGCACGTCGAACCCCTAGGTCTACCGGAAGGACGCGTGGAAAGGGTGACACCATTCATGTCACATCTGTAATACACATTACGGTACTATTGGTAACTGCTCTACTGACTACGCATAAAAGATGAATAAGGAAACCTATTAAAAAGGGCGGGCTCACATGCAACACGGTCACTAATTACCAGGTAGCATGCTATTCATACAGGACGTAATTTCGAAAATAAATTACTGTTACAAGGCTTACATTTTTATCTACAGGACACTCCGCCAGCCGGCAAAAGGGCGGGTGGTGGGATGTCCTGTATATATCCTGTAGATGGGACGTTAGAACGACATCCATGGAGTGAGTTGATGGGTAACTTGCCAATTGGAGTATTTTGGCTTGTTTTATTGCCATCGCGTATCTCATGAGGGGGAAAAGAACATTTAAATCTGTACGCGATGGGGTGTGTTACTCTTATCTTGTACATGGATACAAGAATTGCGGCACTGAATTCTTCAAAATGCGTAGTTGTAAAGTACTTGGATCCTTTCGTTGATCAACAAACGAAGAAGGTAAATACGAGTAACGTAGTAACGAAAATGCTGCCTTCTTGTTTGATTGCACTTCAATTTGAACGCTTGATTATTTTAATCACGAAATAATCAAGATTTCTGTAACGTACAATGTAACGCATACATGTAATAGATCGAAAGGACTTGAAGGTGGATTTTCACTGTTTTTTTTTCATGATAAACTAAAAAATTATTTTAACAAAATAAAAATTATTTAATAAAAAAATTAATAAAATTAAACGTAAGTTATTGCGAGAAAATCGAAGAGGAAATCTTATTTATTTGCAAAATTCTATATTTACGCCCTAATGCGAGTACATAAAACTTTAGTGAGCCTAAGAGGGTATCTATGCGATCAGTGATCCATTATATTGCGGGGTATTTTCCGCTATAAGTCACCAATTTATTCATAATCCAAAGTTGAATGACCATAAAAATATTTTCCCGAACGAATTATCCTTGCAAATTACCAGGTCCGCCTGAATAGAAGACGATGTTACATACGCACCGAAAGGTATTTCCTAACTAAATATTAGCTCTTATCCAATCGGTCTTGGCTAATTATTTTGCAAACCGACGCAAACTGTATTTTTGTGACAGTGGAAAAGGGACAGAAATGAAAAGGGACAGAAATAGCTAGGGCAACGTACAAAGATTGACGATGAAAATTTAACTGACTCAGTAACTCGAATCCATTCTCCGTAAGTACTATTTTCATAGCGTTTGTTTTATTCGCGTTATGTTGCCCATGGGGATGAAAAACGAGATTCCATTTTTGTGGCAATAACCTATATTTATTCAATTTGGCAAAATAAATAGCTTTTCATGATGGCAATCAAGCGCCTATTCCGTTCGATTTGTCTCCGATTTCATAACTCTGAGTTTCAATTCAAAACTCCCTGTTAATATCCCGCAAACGAATTTTCTCTCGCAAAATATATATATATATATATATATTTTTTTTTTTCACGACCTGTTTGTGCGCACGTCTCAGACTATTTCACGTCCAATTCCTCCGTGGACTCTTTCCGTGGCGATGTGAAATTGCAATTCTCTTTGCCAAAACGAGAGCAAAGAAAAAAAGTAGAGAAATCATCTTGGAATTGCCATTCGCCTTGAGGAGTGGGCGAAAAAAAATAAAATTCCCGAAAGATTGAAGGTTTGTGGGTGGGGAAGGGGGGGCGGGTAGGGGACGGACGACGTCAGTCCCGGAAAAGGGCCCGGAGGATCCCCGCGACCGAGTAGTCAACAATTCTCTCCCACCGAACTTTCGCGAATCCCTTTTATGCATCTCCGGAGACGGAAGGTGGGGTGGGAGGAGGTGGGGAGAGGGAATAGGACCGAAGGGCAAGGTATGGGGGAAGGGGAGGCCGAATGGGGGTGGTGGTGGTGTATGCTCGTTGATCCGCGTTGGCTCCCACGTCACTGTTCTCCGATTCGTCCCTCCCATCCCCCTCACTCCCGCCATTCCCTCCTCTGCCTCCGTCCTCTCTCATTATCCTCCGGCCAACCCTGATGTCTCCCTATTGGCATTCAAAGTGTCACCCCCGGGGGAGGATTTCTTTTCCCTTCCCCCACCTCTTCCCTCCACGTCCGAGCCTTCGCCCACTCCACCCACTAACCATGGATCGTCTCACCCTCCCAAACTCGAGAAATCTCTCGCCCGCGGCCCCGTTCTCCAAGGACGAGGCGCAGAAAGGTGTGAAACGGGATCGAAGGATGGTCCTGGGACCTTTAGGGTGAGACTGGTGAAGGACGACGACGCCCAAAAATAAAAAGAAAAGAAGACTGGTACTCGGGTGGGATTATTTTTGGCCCACGTCAAAGTAGCTTAATGGAACCGAAGGAGAGGTGAGAGTACGTACCACGTCATCGTTGAGACAGTCCAGTTATGAAAGACATGCTACACCGCACAATACATTTGTCGACAACCGATAATTCAACATTAATCGACTCTAGGATTCGTTTACTTCATTTTTTCACTTATACCTACCAAAATATTCATGCCTTTGCATTTTTTTGCTTTCATAAATTTTATTTTCCTTTTTCCTTTTTAACGTTCTGGGCCCTCCACTTCCTTTCTGCCTCGTCTTTAGCAATTATCTTGAGTACGAATGCATCAGTCACTACATCTATTATTGCCAGAAAACAGGAAGTCTGCAACTCTTGTACTGACAGGCTTCTTCATATCCTAGTTGAACTCAATCATTCACTCTTTTATCTAACCCTCAATATTGCTACATAAACCGAATATTGACGTTCTTATTACATATACTAGGACGGGAGACATGAGTTAAGAACTACCACAACGGATAAGCTGCTTTCATGGCTCCTACACATAGACGACGTCTTATCGTGTGGTAAACATGTCACTTTACCCTTCAAGATTTTCTGCAGAAAATAAATTCCCATCTAACCGTTTCCTTTAACTCTGCCTTCCGCTAAACCCAATCGGCACCATCTCGTGTCAGTTTCCCGAATGTTGGCATTGCCATTCACAATAATCATCTCAATGCTTTTGTCCAACCGATACCCACAACTTTCAGCAGTATACAGTCGCTGAATGTAGACCCCGGTGCCCTTTTAAACGATTTTTCTCTCTCTAGCTTGCTTTTCGAGCTCACCGAATCTATTCTGACAAGATATCTGCACACAAAAATACCTCAAAAATTGGAGAAATCTCTCAAAAATAGAAAATATCCCGTTCCCTTGGTGAGGGAACAGCTGACCAGAACCATCACTCCCTTCCGCAGACCACGCGCCCCGCTCACATCCGACCAGCAGGCAACCTGTATTCATTCCATCACTCTTTCTACGCTACGATACTGCATTCAATTAAGCACCAAAATCTACGCACCTCTTAGCATTCCCGCCCTCAGCACCATTAGAGAGTTGGGCACTTCCTCCGTTGCCCGACGACTTTTATAAATAAAATATTATTTTCATTCAGCACCTTCAATCGACTAGAGGTAAATTTTAATACTGTAGTTAACGACTAGTATCTTCTAAGTGTGACGATATATTTCTTTTGTTCACCTTGCAAGTCCACCTTTGTAACTTTTGCATGCGTATTTTTCTCCCTTTAATTACGGGTGGTGCCCTAATACCCCCCGCCACACTCTCTAGCGGTAGCTTGCGGGGTATTGAGTAGATGTAGATGCAAATACAAACTTTGCCTTTCCGAGCTTCATTTTTGGGATTCTCTAAATACCCCGATATCCATGGACTCTATTTATCAAAATAAGATTTTGACTTTCAGAAAGAAGCAGGAGGCGTGAGTTTTCTTTCTATACGGTTATTATTACGGCAAAAAAAGTATATTGTAGATTCGATTACCGGAGTAAAATAAGAGAGAGGTGAAGACCAAGAGTAATACAGTGAGTACTCGCTCTTCCCATGGATGATACGCAAATATAACAAAACCGAAACCAAGGGACCGAAAAAATAAAATTATCTTAATTGCTGGAATTTAATGAATTGGTCATCATGAAAAAATATTACTGCATGAATGGCAGGTGCCCTAAAAGTCCCCGGGTGGAGTGTAACGGCATGAATCTGTACACTAGTCTTTCATGCATCGTATATATGTATTACATCGTATTACATATATACGCTAATGCAAAAATATACTCTTTTACATTAGTAAACAGACGTAAGGACACTTATACACATATCTGCATATCTTCATCACGGATGCGTTTAAGTAAAACATTGATTTTTTTCCTTTTCAGCTAAAAAGATGAAGCGATTACGATTGATTTTACAAGGACTTACATGTGTACGTATGTGCATCTACTATATATGACTGAATTAATCGACGGTATTCAGATTATGGTAGACCGAAGACCTCGCAATAAGTCCCGGTTCATGGCATCCACCAATCCCAATATTAGTTTTCAGGTATGGTACAACCAATACACACTCCAACTACATTTACTTTTATAGTGGACCCTTAAATATATATATATATATATATATATATATATATATATACTATAATTAAATACGTGCGAATCAAGCATGAGTGAACGCCATTAAGGTGTTATCTGTACAATAAAATTAAAATATCTAATGTACTTACATTTGATAACCTCAGTGAATAGGAATGCTCAAAAAATTTGCCATTTTTCTGATGAATTCATAAACGCGATTCAAAAAGTCATTTGTAGAAAAATAGTTTCATTGAACATCTGAGATTTGAATTAGAATTATTAATTGAACTCTATCTTAAAACGAGCTGTAATACAAAGAGCCACGGTTATTATATTAAAGAATTAAGTAAAATTTAACGAAAAAATAATTCCAAGGCAAAGTTTCCCCAAGAGTGGATAATCTGTTTAATCTACAGAAATATTGACAAACTATTACACAAATTTTAAATTGATTCATAGCAGCCTACATCTTACGGTAAAAAGTAGTATTTTCTCAGAACCGAATATCAAGAAAAAAAATATGGCATTGACCGAATGCGAAAAAAATTATTTTTATTCATTGGTTTGACACCGTTTTTGACAAACTAAATAAACAAAGAAACTGTTTGACACTCTTTTTACGATCCACTTTGGTAGAACATCTACATACGTTAGCAAAAGGGAGGGAATACTGCATTGGCCACTCAAAAATACACAAACACAAACTTAGTAGACTCCTAACTTGAATTCTGTGGGTTCAAAACCTGCCTAGATATTTTGTTATCTTATTAGTTCTTCGAAATAATCTGTTTCATCATCGGCTCTTTTTTTCCCGTTTTGAAAAATTTACATTCAAACTTCGACGCATTCGCCACAGCTCGACGCCATTATGAAATTATGAACGGGGAATACCCAAAATAATCACACAATTTTTGACCTCCGTTGAGCTAGGGCGAAAGTCCGCCAGGCCTTCCTTCATTCATTTACAGTTTCGCCGGACAATAATCCAACCGCAGGAGTACCTGAAATCCAATTGTTCCAGACCAGCACTCACCTAATCCAAAAGGAGCTCGTGACCTCGGCAATCACGCTGAGGGCGGCACAACGAGGTCACAGAAGCGGCCTCGAGTTCGGGATGAGGGAACGTGGGACCAGGCCGATGATTGGAGACTGGGAGCGGGCGGGGGATTTGACGACAGCCATTGGGTGAACAAATGCGAAGGAACGACGGAAGCGAGAGGATCTCTGCGAGGCAACAAATTGAAGAAGGGAATCGCTTTGACGGGGGAGTGAAGGGAGTTAAATCTCTTGTCGCTTCTGTTTTGACTCACCAGAGGAGTCAAAAAAAATAAAGATAAGCACGAAGGTTGGCGGAATAGCAGGAGGGATGTCTTTTTAGGGTGTCGGAAGGAGGAGGAAGAGAGAGAGGTTGTGTGTGTGTGTGTGTGAGGGTAGGCACGGAATGGGAGACTTGCATAAGCCGGGGCAAAGGGAAGGGGTGGCATGGTGTCGTGGGGTAGAATTAAATGGGGTCGGGTGAAAGTAGGCGGTAAGGGGGGACCGTGGCTTTTCGTTCAGTCGTATCCCCGTGGAGAGACAGTTGGAGGGTGTGAGAAGGATGTGGGCGGGAAGGGGAAGTCGCGGGCGCAAATTCATTAGCATGCAGATTCCCACTCCCCGGCTGACGGCTGTGCGGGAGAGGGAGGGAAGAGTTTTAAAAAGTTGGAGGGGAGGGGGTGTGAGGTGCGGTGGACGAGTGGGGGGTCATTGGTTTGCGGATTTGGATAAAAAAATGAATCCGACAAATGTGGACGACCAGTGTTGCTAAGACAACCACTTGGAACTGTGAGCAAAGGGGATCTTGGGTCGGCAAAATTGATACAAAAATTAATTACACCATCAAATGTCATATGCACATTTTGTTACGCAGTTGACGTTTGAGTGTTTAGAATCTTTATACGAGATAATGCCAAATGAAATGAGATGAGCAGTGTATCATTCAATGCAACTCAACATATTCTGCATATCAACCTAGGATCGAGACGGTTCCTTATTACTCGTTTTATATAACGCTGGGAATTCACTTTTATTACCCTAAATTAATTCCTTCTCCATTTAAACCTACCCCCCCCGCCTTACATATTAAACGTCTAGTCTTACTCCCTCTATTCAATTTTCCTACATACTCCCTTCATGAACCCACCACCTATCAATATTCCCTGAACCTACTTTCCGTCGTCGTTTTCGGAATCTCCCTTGCAGTTTCCTGCCTCTTTTCGTCTACCAAAGGGTCCACTCCGTCTTTGTTCTTTTTGCCCAACTTCCCCATTCGTCTTCACACCCACTTCTCAAAAACCTCCAATGTCTTGCTAAACGAGGATGGACACAATGATCAAATAAATGTTTTGTAACACCAAACAAAACCCAATACATATAAAGATATATATATATATATATATATGTATATACCAAGCTAGTTGATTTTTCGGGTACCAGATCTTCCTGGGAAACCATAACCGGCACAGGGAAAGGAACTGGCCCCCCTACCCTGATGTGTGAATATTCACACGCCGTCGGGCTTAGTACACGGGTGAGCTATACCATCACCTACTAAACCGACCTTCGGGTTGATTACTGTGTTTATGGTATATGTATATAATTATGCATATATATATACATATAATCTTGAAAATGACGCCCTCCGGCGACGCACAAACACACAAACACTCAGATAATAGATATTCCACACAAAGAAACATAAAAGAAGGCCACTTACAGTAGATATTGACGTTTCGACGGCACCGCCGTCGCCATCAGATTCTATGTATATAAATATATATATATATATATATATATATATATATATATATATATATATATATATATATATATATATATATATATATAGCGTTGAGAAAGAATAAACGAAGACATCTTTTGAAAAATACAAAATTTAAATATTCTTCAACAATTGAGAGGAGCTTAAAGCATAAAAAGAGCATTTTTGATGAAGAAATTTAAGAAAACAGCGATAAAAAATATTACAACTACTTTTGTATATATAACAGTATTTGTATAAATATTTGTATAAAACACAGTAATCAACCTGAAGGTCGGTTTAGTATGTGATGGTAGAGCTCACCCATGTACCAAGCCCGACAGCGTGTGAATATTCACACATCAGAGTAGGGGGGCCAGTTCCTTTCCCTGTGCCGGTTATGGTTTCCCAGGAAGATCTGGTACCCGAAAAATCAACTAGCTTGGGTGGAGCTGCAGGTGCCGAAAGTGCCTCGCCCGGGAATCGAACCCGGGACCCTCCGGTCAGTAGTCCAACGCTCTACCCACTGGACCACCGCGACATATATATATATATATACATAAATAAAATATGTGAAATTTTCATGGATGCGAATAATAATGTATATGAAGTTAGTCATAGTGGAAAAGACAAAAACACAGAATCATAAAAAAAGAAAAGAAACTCACTAGTTTTCGAATTTCTCCTAGCCCAAGCCACCTTTTTTTTAGGAAGAATAGGGAGGAACTCCTCTTCATGAAAGATTTAAAATAGGAGAGCAAAAACTAGAGCAGGTAGAACAGTTAATGTATCTCGGAAGTGTTTTGGACCAATGCGGTCAAAGTGGTAGGGACGTAAGGAGAAGAATTGCGCTAGGCAAGGAGGCTTTCTCAAGGAGGAGGGAGTTGATGACGGGGACGTTGAGTAGGGAGGTTAAGACAAGACTCGTAAAAACTCTGATATGGAGCGTAGCTATGTACGGCGCGGAAACGTGGTCACTGAAGCAGGAGGATAGACGTAGATTGGAGGATTTTGAAATGTGGGTGTGGAGAGGAATGGAGAAGGTGAAATGGACCGAAAAGAAAACAAATGAGGAAGTACTAGGGATGGTGGGGGAGGAGAGGGGTTTGTTGAGAGAAATCCTATGAAGGCAGGAAAAATGGATAAAAGGCGTATTGAGCGGTAGTGGAATGTTGAAGAGGGTAATAGAGGGGAGAATGTTGGGCAAGCGAGGTAAGGGCAGGAACAGGGTAGGGGTTTTGGACGAGATGAAGGGAAGAAAGAAGTACACAGAGATGAAAAGGGACCTAATGTAGATTAGATTGCTAAATTGGGTTTTTTTGGAGTTACAATAATGTGTATTTGGTAGTTATATATGTATATATATATTTTTTTTGGAGTTACAAAATGTGTATATATATATATATATATTCAAACACACAGGTTAAATAAAAAAACGTAATTAATTTCAGTAGCAGCGATAAAGAGTTAATTGTGATCGACATTTACCAAGAGATTTCGATTAAAGTAGTGGTCTGTCACGTCCCTCGGGAACCTTAATTATAATTACCGCTGATACTACGAGATTGAAGGCCAACTGATTTGCATCCTCTCCCTTAAAGCAGCCAGTTTCTCTCTAATTACGCTTGGATTCGTCGCCTTTGAGTACCACCAGAGTTTTTCGATGGCTTACATCAAGAGGAAGAGTCGGCAACGGGCGGTGCTCACGGGCGGACGCGAAAGCGGGCTAATGGGTGCTGAACCTTCGCGATTCCAAACAGAATCATCCATGTCGTACGTAAGCCAGTACTCTCGTCATTCACATTAAAACATTTCACAGCCCCATGATTCACTTTACGAAAGGAAATGACGCACCCATTACTCCCGGGTGTTGATGGGGTAACTCGCAGGCCGATTTGATGATTTACTCTTGAAATGGATCAGTGGATTGTAGAATTCTCACCGACCACACATGCTTTGTGGACATAATTTTGATCCGCGAGTACACATTGCATTTGCTAACTCTGGTTTGGTTCTGGCTGTGGAAGAAAGAGAGACAAAGGGATGGTATTGTGAGGGTTGGGGATTGAGGCGATGGGAAAGAGAGATGGAGTGAGAGATAGAGATAGTTTACCGTCGTGAACCCAATTTCCCTCCCCATCCACAGTGATGTCGTTCCATTACGTTATTTCTTCCCTAGGCTCGATTCTCGAGTCCCTTTGCTGCACACCTTTCTGACTCAACCCCCATATTCCCCTCCCCTTAAAAATCTCCCCCGGCTTGCTTCCCTCCCATTTTCAGCAAGCAGAACATTTTCCTTATATTCCCTAAAGTTAATAATGCCGAGGTTCCGTAATTATATCTCGAGCCGGCGGGGGTTTCCTCCTCCATATTATCCCATTATCATTCGTCGTGTAACCCTTCCTCCCCTCCGGGTGCGACTAACACACCTCACCCCCCTCTCTTGCTTACCCGTGATTGCATTATCATGTTTCCCGCTCGCCATATTTCTCATGCTTTGTTCGTCGCATCGAGCCAATATTTAGGTCGCGTGAATCATATGTTCTAACTGTTCAATTGTTTCACAAAATTCTCTCTCCAATCAAGAGTCTCCACGTTGTCAAAGGAAGGAAAAATTATATATATATATTTCTATTTATATATATAAATATATTTTTTTTGTTTAGGTAATCTACCGGTTAAGGTAGGTTTTTGGATGGACACAACTATCAAATAAACATTTTGTGACTCCCCACCTAGCAAACTAATCTATATCAGGTCCCTCTTCATCTCGGTGTACTTACTTCCTCCCTTCATCCCGTCCAACATCCCTATCCTGCTCCTACCCTTACCTTGCTTGCCCAACATTCTCCCCTCTATTACTCTCTTCAACATTCCACTACCGCTCAATACGCCTTTCGTCCATTTTTCCTGCCTCCATAGGATTTCTCTCAACAAACCCCTCTCCTCCCCCACCATTTCTAGTACTTCCTCATTTGTTTTCCTTTCGGTCCATTTCACCTTCTCCATTCTTATCCACACCCACATTTCAAAAGCCTCCAATCTGCGTCTATCCACCTGCTTCAGCGACCACTTTTCCGCGCCGTACATAGCTACGCTCCATATCAGAGTTTTTACGAGTCTTGTGTTAACATCCCTACTCAACGTCCCCGTCATCAACTCCCTCCTCCTTGAGAAAGCCTCCTTGCCTAGCGCAATTCTTCTCCTTACGTCCCTACCACTTTGACCGTATTGGTGCAAAACACTTCCGAGATATGTAAACTGTTCTACCTGCTCTATTTTTTCCCCGCCTATTTTAATATTTAGCTTAGCCTTTTTCTTTCTGGAAAATCGCATAACTTTTGTTTTATTAATATTGATTCTCATCCCATATTTATCGCACTGAACCCCCAATTCACTCAGCAATGCTTGCAACCCCTTGGCTGACTGAGCAACTAATGCTTGGTCATCAGCAAACCTAACCGATTTTAAGAATTCCCCTCCGATTTTCATTCCTACCTCCAGGTCTTCCCATGCCTCTTTAATAATTTCCTCTACATATACGTTGAACAGTACCGGTGACAATGGGCAACCCTGCCTTACACCTCTTTCTAACACTGCCCATCCGGACTCTCCGTTCCCCACTTGCACCTGAGCAGTCTGAGACATGTACAGGTTGCGGATCAGTCTCCTGTCCCTCCAATCCATTCCTATTTTCTGCAATACACGCATTAATTTTTCCCAATTCACTCTATCAAAACCTTTTTCGAAATCTAGAAAACAGGCAAAAACGTCCTGATTGTATTCTATATTCCTCTCGACTAGTGATCTCATTACTGCAATGGCATCACGCGTACCTCTTCCTTTCCTGAACCCAAACTTATCATCCCCTAAGTAATCATTTGCCTTACTCTCCATCCTTTTGTTGATGATTCTGAGAATAACTTTAGCTGCGTGGGATATCAAACTTATTGTTCTGCAATCCTCACATGACGAAGCCTTTGCCTTTTTTGGAATAGGAACTAACACCGATCTCACAGAATCTTCCGGCCAGATTCCTTCCCCATAGATACTACGAATCAGTCCATATATGGCCTTCTTCCCACCTTTCCCTAACCATTTCAACCTTTCTACAGGAATATTGTCCACCCCCACAGCCTTATTTGCTTTCATCTCCTTTAATGCCCTTTCTATTTCATCGTCAAGTATGCCTGGACCTAAGCTATCTTCTTCTACGTCATGTTCCTTTTCTATGTCTAACCTTGTCGGCCTAAGATCTTTACCATAAAGTGTTTCTATATATTCCTTCCATCTCTCTTGGATTTTTCCTAGTTCAACTATTATCTTACCCCATTTATCTTTAACTGTTAGCACAGATCTTGCCTTCTTACTTCCCGATATAACTTAACCTTGCTGTATATAGCACCAATTTCACCCTTCTTCTGTAAACTTTCCATATCCTCGCATTGCGTTTTCCACCATTCTTCTTTTGCTTTATTTGTGGCCCTTCTCAATTCATTGTTTAACTCTTTGTACTTCATTTTGCCTAACTCTCTGTTTACATTTTTCCATCTTCTTCTCTCATCCATCTTTGCAATCATCTCATCCGTTACCCATGGTTTCCTTATCCTTTTCCCGTTAACGGTTCCTATAGTGTGTTTAGCGGCTTCCAATATCCCTTTCTTGATACACTCCGATTTTTCTTCGATAGTACTCAGTTCTTTACCGTCATCCATCATTTTCTCTACAGCCTCTTGATACTCCTTCCTCGTTAATTCATTTACTGCTTCTAAATTCGATTTTTTAACCCACCGCCCTTGCCTTATCTTCTTGAAACGAACATTACATTTCATAACAACTAAATTGTGGTCAGAGTCCGCATCCGCTCCTGGGAAACTGTGCGAATTTATTGCACTGTTCCTAAACCTGTGCCTAACCATAACATAATCTAACTGATACCTTTCTGAGTCACCTGGCATTTTCCATGTATACCTACGCCTTTTGTGGTGTCTAAACCATGTGTTAGTGATGACTAACCCCTGTCTTCTGCAGAATTCAATTGCTTTCTCCCCGCGTTCATTCCTCGTGCCTAACCCATAGTCCCCCACCTCACCACCATCTCTTCCTTCGCCTACCGTCGCATCCCAATCCCCCATCACTATCAAATGTTTCCCTGCAGGAACACTCGCGATGATATCCTCTAACTCATCATACATCCTATCGACTTCTTCCTCCTTGTGGTTGCTCGGTGGCATGTATACCTGAACAATGATCAAGTTCGTCGGCTCTGCTTTAATCTCTACGAGTAAAACTCTATCTGTCGCTTGCTCTATGTTGACTACGCTTCTTCCTACCCCTTTATTTAAAATTACGGCAACCCCTCGTTGGCTCTCGTCCCCGCCGCTGTATATCACTCTATAATTGTCACTCCAGTAATCCCCGCTATCCTTCCATCTCACCTCGCAGAGACCTAAAACATCTATAGTATATTACCTCTTTCCATCTCTCGCTTAATATTTTCTAATTTTCCTGTCTCAACATTGTACTGACGTTCCATGTTCCTATTCTAACTACTTTCGTCTTCTTCTGCGTCTTCTGTCCTGCTGCTGTTATTTCTTCCTTGCAAGGGTTTCGTGGGATGACGACCGCGGAAGCCTTGCCTCCCCCGCTGCCGGGCACGACACACGGCACCTTGGGCCGAGTCCCGCAGTTGCCAGGACTCAATTTCTGTTTTGCGTCCATCATTATTTTCTTGGGAATGATAATTGAGGTGGTTTCCCGTTGCCTTCCTCAATAGTGTTTTTAACGCGACACCATCACTTAATTGCCGCCCCACTGGGGTCAGACGCCATTGCAGCCGCCTCACTGAGGAACAGACGCTGCGTGGACTACCTTTCGTCTGGCTCCTAACCTTCGACCTATCTGGCATGGGTGACCCTTCCAGGAGTAATTATTATTACTCCCGCCAGCACAGCTCTAGGAGTCATCGGAACACACAAGCCCTTCCACCATGACAAGGTTGTAGTCCATGGGAGGGATATATATATATATATATATATATATATATACTATATAATGTTAATGGAATTAGCACTAGTAGACAAAAACACAGAAACACATAAAAAAAAGAAACTCAAATCAACGTTGCTTCCTCCTCTTGAGAAAGGTGCTTAGACCATCGAAAATTCGAGACTCAGTGAGTTTCTCTTTTATATGTGTTTTTGTCTACTATTTTTAATTCCATTTCCATTATTATTCACGTCAGTGAGATCTTCACATAAGTGCTATATATATGTATACACACACATATATGTGTGTATATATATATATACACATTTTGCTTCCTTTTTGAGGAGACTCTTCATATACAAATATATATATGTATATATATATATATATATATATATATAAACACAGTAATCAACCCGAAGGTCGGTTTAGTAGGTGATGGTAGAGCTCACCCATGTACCAAGCCCGACGGCGTGTGAATATTCACACATCAGGGTAGGGGGGCCAGTTCCTTTCCCTGTGCCGGTTATGGTTTCCCAGAAAGATCTGGTACCCGAAAAATCAACTAGCTTGGGTGGAGCTGCAGGTGCCCAAAGTGCCTTGCCCGGGAATCGAACCCGGAACCCTCCGGTCAGTTGTCCAACGCTCTTCCCACTAGACCACCGCGACCCGTATATATATATATATATATATATTTCTAAATAAATAATATATGTATTCATATGTATATGTATTCATTTATATATATATATATGTATATATATATATATATATATATATATATATATGTGTGTGTGTGTGTGTGTGTGTGTTTGGTGGTTGTGTCCATCCAAATACCTACCTTAACCGGTGGATTACCTAATAATAATAATATGTATATCTATATATAATAAGCACCAAGTGGACAATGCCTTGTCCCCCCTGGGAAAGGTGGTATCGACACCGAGTTCGAGAGAGAAATTCGGAGTTCGTGTGAGTTTCTTTTTTTGCGTGTTTCTGTATTTTTGTTCGCTAGTGCTATCTTGGTGTACATTAATATTCACTTCGTTAGACTTTCACTCAAGTTGTTTAAATATATATATGTACACATATATAATAAACACATTTACATGGAAATAGATATAAGGAAATGGAATAGGGACACTTATAAAAGACGAACATAGGAATGGTGGGAAAGGTGGAATCGAGCAGACCTCAAGTGCAAAAAAATTTCCTTGACCGGGACTTGAACCGCAGATCTTTCGATACTCATATATATATGTATGTGTATATATATATATATATATATATATACACACGTACAGCTTCTTCAAAATGATTTTTTCTACTTCTCTACCTCTTTTCTCGTGAATAGAATGGTTTGAGACGTCACCTTGAGGAAGGGAATAATATCGGAAAAGGAAATACTTGGGTCTGAAAAGGCTTTCTGCTTTACGGGGATAGTTTCACATTTTCCATCAAACAAAACTTTTAATTTTCGGAAAATAATTGTTAATTTTTTCAAAAGCGACCTCACTGAACTTTTGCCTGACCACATCTTCGAAACATAGTCACTCGGTCCATTGTGGATCGTGTGTGTTAACTCAATGTGGAGGAGGATTAGGTAGCAATATCATTCATTAGGTTTCCTTTTTAGCCATGCTCTCTGGCTTGCTTCTACGCCGTGTTTTCCGGAGGATGACTAGGTCTTCTTACTTTAAAGTTGGATGTATTTCGGGAAGACTCCATAGGTGATACAATGACTATTAAAAAAGATCTTCAGAGATGCATTGCAGAACTATTTCAAGTTCAGAGACCAATACTTCTTAGAAACCCGTGATCTGGGCATGATCTCTCCTATAATAGCGGACATCTACATGGACCAGGTGGAAAGTGTTCCGTTCTCTTCATCTCACAACTTGGTGATAAACATAGTCTGTTGGCACTGACACTACGATATATTTTGTGTATGGGCACGTTCACAAAGACAACTCGGCAGCTTCTTAATTATTCTTAATTCCTTGGACAAAACATTAGGTTCACTATGGAGAAAAACTCAACGATTCTATTAACTTTATTGATATTACTATAACTAAAAATAATCGGCAACTGGACTTCTCCATTTTTCGGAAAGATACCTACACAGATCACATCATTCACTTCCCGTCAAGTTATCATTTCCCCAAAAAATTAGCGGTGTTTAACACAACGATCCAGTTTGACAAGTATCCCCTTGTCCCCATAAAACACTCAAATAGAACTCCGAATCATGAAAATATATATATATATATATATATATATATATTATATAACGGTTTCTGCTCCCATGATATACGGTTCTGCTCCCAATCAGTTAAAAAATTCCATCAGAATAAATTATAAAAAATAGCAGTCACATCCGTATTCAACTCCATCCTTAAGAAAAGAATACTCTTTCTGGGGAATTTACATAGTAAAGTGACCAAAACCTTTCCAAAGAACAGAATAAAACCATTCTTCTGCAATAAAGGCAACTAAGGGAATCTTTAATCCAACCATAAAGGACACAATTTCCATCATTCAAAAGAGTGGTGGTATGAATTGCGCTGTAAGTGCTCTGCCATTTATTTACATTGGACTAACCGGGATGAAATTTCGTGAACGTTTGAAAGAACATTACACCTGTTTCAAAAGCAGAAATCCTTCTTCCCGTTTTGTCAAGCACCTACCCGTACTGGACTATAACAATTCAACTGAATTTGTTCCTAAGATTTGGAGAAGAAGAGCTTACGATTAGATGCCTCGGGAAATTTAAAAATTTCCAAGAACGGTCATCATAAGGGAAAATTGGTTAATGGCCTGATGTATTCCTCCCGCTCCCCCCTCCTGGACCTCCCTCTGTTCCACAGGTCCTCTCCCCCCTTGACACCCACATTCCCCAGTTTCCCTTCTCTTCCCCCTCCTCCCAATTTACCAGTACCTCTCCCCTCCTCTTTTCTGTCTAGTATATAAAGCTGTGTGTCCTCTGTACTTCACCTGATGATGACTTTGTAAGTCGAAAACTAGGTCGTGAATAATGAAATATATGGGGAAGAACAAAGTATTTTCTTTTCCGAACTAATGTCTCCTTTAGTTTGTGCTTTTAGAGCTGTCATACATATTATTTTTAAATATTTGGACTCTCGAGGCGAAATGAAAACGGAATAAAGTCTGTTAGTTCGTCGCAAAGGAACGGCGGAAGCGGAATGTAGAATTGTAATCATCCTATGACGGTCGAGGATATTTCGAATGGAAATATTTTCTCACGAGCAATCACAATATAAAGACTCGTCTCCAGTGATACAGGCGTGATTAAGAATCCATGACGTTTCGGACCAGCAATTAGTTCCTACGACCAACTCAAACAGAAAGTAAAATCATTCATGGTTTCATGAAGCCATTTCAATAACGAATGAATAAACTATTGCCTGCAAGTTTACAGAATAAGGAAAATAAAGCAAGATAATATTTATCTTTTTATCAGTTGCAAAATGTTTTTCTAAATTAATTAAATTTTAGTCAATGAATTCATTTTATCATTTTCACAATTTAAAGAGCTCTAGTTTGCATCGATTTATTCACTGAGTAATTTCAACTAATTTCATCGGATTTCTTGCATTTAGAAGACCACTATACGATAATTATTAATACCGCTATCCAATGACACCACTTTAATTACCTTAACATTCCCACAGAAATTCTACTCACCAAATGGTTACATTTAATGCTCCACATTCGAATGTGTTAATGATTTTTTTACTGCGTCAAACAAACACTTTACTACGCGTGAAAACCTATGTCCATCACGGAAAAAAGTTCACTCAGTGAACCACTCTCCACAGCAAAATTTACTTGACTGTCATAGCAAAGATTGTGGCTACGTATATTAATAACGAATTGAGAAAAGATAGTCATGTTCATTCTGAATAATGTCATAAAGGGAATTAACCTCAAGGGTTGTATAAAATGTGTCAGTAGCAATGTTTTCCTAACGTGTGCGTGAAGTTCTGAATTCAGACAGTCGGTTAAGCGTGCGCATGATCGAAGGTCGTATTGGAATTGATAAGAAGACAGAGCACACTATTTACAGAAAATTGGGTGATGCTAAAGATAAGCGGTAAACTCGTCCAGAAGGACTTGACGGACGACCGAAAGCAGAGTCGAGTGTCTGCTCGCAAACACTTTCTGCAACAGCATCGCGACAGTTCCCCTACCCCCCTTACAGGCCCGACTTGGCAGCAACAGACCTATTCCCAATAGTGAAATCTTTCCTCAAAGGACACCTCCATGGGACCCTAAGTGCCATCAGATAAGCTTGCTTGCGTATCCTTAAGGACCTTCCGGAATCCGCCTACCAGGGAACCTTCGAGTATTGGAAAAGCCGCTGGCAAAAGTGTGTCGACGCTCAAAGGATACACTTTGAAGAATTTTTAGGCATGTTAGCAATATCTGAAAGAAATCATTTTTTACAGAAACGTTTCCCGATTCTTTTTATGCAAAACATGTATGATTCAGATCTTGCCCTGTTGGCAGCCAAGAGTAAATTGAATATCTAATACTTCCATCGTCATTACGATGGAAGTATTTATTTTTCCTTTTATTAAATCAAATATATCAAATAATATAGAGTAATTTCGATACAGTAGGACCCAAAAAGTTCTACTATCTCATGTGATAGTGAAAAAAAATTCAAAAGGTATTTCGAGTTCATTTCAGAGTTAAGTTCTGTATGAGAAAAGATAGCAGCTGTTTTTCTAGGGATTAGTTTTTCATAATAACGTTTACATGTAAATCTAGATAACCAAGATACCCTTTCCATTTGAATTCCAAATACACGTGTTTGCTTTCGTTGTATATAGTGAGTAGGCTGAACACTTTAAAAGCTACGTGGAGGTAATATCTAATATTTTTCATTCACATGCATTTTAATGGCTTTATCTGCATAATTAATGGAGAGAAAGTTGGCTCTTCGGTTAAAAGATATTACTAAACAATATAAAATATAAAGGGTGAAGGAAGGGAAGAAAAATTCACTTAAAATCCTTGGTCAGTGCGAGGCAAATAACATAGTGAGTTGCCAGACCAATGCACACACATACAAGGGTGGTCTGAAAATTTTCCAACCTAAAGAAGATACGAAACATTTTTTCCGAAAGTTTCTGAAATTTAAGGGTTCGGAAACATTTCAGGATCACTCACGTAAATGCATGTTGTCGCCACACTCAATTTTAAACAATTGCCAATTTTATCATCTTCAGAAGTTTTCTTATAAGTTAAATAGGAGGGCATAAAAATAAAAATTGACCTCTTTTAAGAGATAGCACTAACAGCAACTCCTAAGTCCTAACTAATATGACGCAAAAATTCCTCAAACCTCATACTACATGTGCAATACGAAATTCATAAAATTCTGTATTGTCTTCTGTATTCTAATATCAAAACATCATCTCCTTTAAATCCATTTTATTTTCTCCATTCGTGTCCACGTTCACATTTTAAAGGCATCTCATCTATACTTACCCTCCTGTCTCAACGACCAAATTTCTGAGTCATGCAAAATTGTGTTTCACATTAAAGTTTCACAAGACTTCTATTTTTCACCATTGCTTAAGGAACCTGTCATCAACCCTCGCCTCTAAGCAAAGGTTTTTTTTCTGATACGAATCTTCTTTTAGTGTCCCCATTACTTTTCTCACCCTCCCACCAATGACTCCCTAAAAAGGTGAACTCTTCTGTTTACGGCCCCACATTTAATGTTTAAAGCTAGACTAAGTACCAACGCTTGCGAAAACAACGCTATGGAATATTTTCTAAGATATATTGAGGAAAAAACGATATTATTTCATATTTCTCCTTATCATTTCCACATCAAAGTGGCTTCCTCAAATATTTTTAAATAAATGATAATGAACTCCGTATACACGTTATTTCCGATTAAAAAATATGTCACTTAAAGGCCTCCCGCTGAGACGGATTTTTTTTCCTGCGCCGTATCAAGGATATCTGACAAAGAAGATATTTTGCTGCTCGAAACTACGTTTTGTTCATTAAATGAAGAACACGATGTATATTTCCACTGTTCTTTATTCTCGTACAACTAGTTTCAGCGCTTAGGCGTCATCATCAGGTACAGTGGAAATATACATTGTGTTCTTCATTTAATGAGCATGAACTTCCACAAAGTTGAGCCTGAAACAATTGAATGCGTTTTGTTTGTTCGTCCAAACGATTAAAAGCCTACAGGATACAACTTGCAAAGCTAGCGGTCGGTGTGCATCTGCACACCTGAAGCAAAACAGATTTAATCGTTAAAATAGCTGTAAAATTTACGTAGAGACAATTTAAATATACAAGGAACGTAACTACGGTCGTGAATCAATGTAAACAAAAAAAGCCGAGACCATAAACTTGTTTACGCTTTGTTTTGTTTGTTTGTTTATTAAACATTAGTTTACGGTCTCGGCATTTTTTTGTCTTTACGTAAAGACGTTTTTGGGACTAATAAGATACCCATGTACAATTACTGTATGGAAATTATTGGTGAAAAGAAGCATTGCAAAAAGCACCCTATACCATTCGTCCAATCTTCACAACTTGGGTTGCCAGAACCAACAAATTAAAACAATAACAATTTTGAACCAGAAGTTCGTGTGAGTGGTGTAAAAAAACTAAATAATTGAGCCAAGCCAAATAGAAACATTTTTATTATAACATTTGGTCTGTTGCTTACAGAACCAAATGCAACTTATTCCAAAAAGAAAACTCGTGCACTCTCTTAGGATTCAATTTTCACCATAAACGTTTCGGTAAAAATTTACCATGCCCATTGGTTTTTCCACATTATGAGAATTCCTCCTTTGATATACTTATTTTAGCAGGCACTTTCCCCTCGCATTTTTAATTGGTTATTTTACATAACCTTCGATAAAAAAATGAAGGAAAATGCTTTCCCAAGGCAATTTACCTATGCATTCTGGAAGAATAATAAAGATTTGTACGGAATTAAAATAGTTTTTACTTGGTATTAAAGTTAAAATAACATAATAATGAATTATAAATGGGACATTGCCCTTGTTTTTTATCTCAAAATATTCGTAGGAGATTAATGTTACACACGGCGAGGTTGCACTTCCATTAGCTCTCTCATGGAAAGCAAGCGTCCCAAAGTGCCCCTTAAAAAAATTGAAGGGTTAATATAAGTTTTATCAGCAAAAAAATGACAGAGATTGCATCGGCTCGTTCATCCGTGGATTCGTTTGACGCCACGTCACTCGCCGAACTTGACGCGGGGTGGAGCTATTCGTGTCACTCTTATGCACTGACCCAGCGTGCGCGACCTTCAAAAAAACGGCTCCTCGCGTGAATACGCCATGACTCCATGAGAAACATAAAGAATTCAACCCCGTGAAATGTACAGCGCCCTCCTCATCCCATTCCGGGGATAAAAAATAACGAATGCTCAACTCGGAGGGAAGCAGCGGGGGTGGAAAGGGTTGGGGGAGAGGGTTTGGGAGGGTAATGTGAGCACCTTTTGCAGCAACGGAATACGGAAACGAGAGGAGGAAAGGGAGGAAGGAAGTCGGATGCGCGCTGAAGGAGAGATGGATGGGAGGTGGGCGAAACGAGGTTGATTAATGAAAAGCTCAAAAGAGGGCAGCACCGGCGACGACAACCTTCCCCATTCGCCTCCGCGGCTGGAGGGGTAGGTGGGGGGAGGGGGGAATAGGAGTGGGTGACGTCGCTTCCCCCGAGGAGAAGGGATTCCGATTATTTTTGACCAAAGGTCGGAGTCAAAGGAGATGGCGAAACGGGAAAGGAGGCAGGGCTGGGATGTGTGCACATGAACAGTGAGGCGAGGTTTGCGCTCAAAACCCAATCCGCCGTCAATTTTTTTTCGCAACCTTCCCCTCCGTGCTCACCTGTCTGACCCGCTCGATCTCCATCCCCCACCCCGTCCCTTCTAACGAGATACCCTTTATATCCCCGCGTGACGTCAGACTGGAGGAGTAAATTGGTGGAAAGATCGGGTCTTCGAGTGTTTTCATAGTATGGGTTTTTAAAATTACTAACCGGTTCACACAAGGGAGAAACTCGAAAAAAAACCTACCCGTGACGCAGACTCTTGTCAAAATAGAACGGACCTCACTTTTATGCTTTTCGATATATTTTAAATCCAGTAACCTTACTTGATACGAGGAAATTCTCTGAATATTTTATCCCATAATACACACAAACACACTATTTCAAACTTCTGGTGTGCTCAACGATAGGCATGGAGAGGTCAAGAGGACGGACTCTTGTGCCCATTATGTTGTTTCTCCACTATAAGCTCACTGTGCCCTATAATTTTCCTGGTGATATCGAAATATTTGTGAGTCGAGATCTCCTAAAAAAAGAATTTTTTTTTCAAACATTTGAACTGACCAATTTTCAACCAATAATCGAACTTCGTGGGAACGGTGACACCGCGAGAGAGAAAACACGTGAGTTAAAATGAGGACGCGATCGACAAAGTACATCTTTTGAAAATGGCAGAAAAAGATCGATACGCCTACTGCAATTTGATCGAACGTGCAATGACGCAATGAACTATCGGTTCTTTTCCAACAATGATGCGCAGTGACCACTTGTTATCAGGTTATATGCATTTTTCCGAGAGAATAAAAAAACTATAGTCTTTTACTCATAAAATTTAACAGCTAATGATTCCCCTAAAGCCCTTCAAAATATTCGTTCTTTAAGAAAAAACATCTTTCTTTATGAAATGAATCCTATTAATATAAAACCGATCTTCGAGTTGATAATAGTGGCTTTGATATCAAAAATAGTGCGTATAAAATAAATATAGACAGGTCATTACACATAATTTGAGTCCTACAGACGCCTCCCATAAAAACTATTACCTTTGTCCTTCTGAGTCACCTTTGCTCGACAGGAGGTTCTTATACAGGCCTGTAAATAGCCATGGCCGTTATACATGCTATGACATACCTAAGGATTAACAGCTATGATATTAATTCTGGTAATATGTGCTTGATGCTAAATAAGAATATTTTACAAGCTTTTTGGAAGTGATTTCTTGAATATATATAGCGGTATTGTAAAGATATAATATTCAAAATAATTGAATACACCATATAGTAATACAAATAATTTTTTTTCACCATACACTTTGAGTTTTTTCAAATATCATTGTAAAGTCATTGTATGCTGAGGTAGATTCTATGTAAATATATATATATATATAATATATATATATATATATATATAAATATATATATATATATATATAATATATATATATATATATATATATATATATATATATATATATATATATATAAACCATAAACACAGTAATCAACCCGAAGGTCGGTTTAGTAGGTGATGGTAGAACTCACCCATGTACCAAGCCCGACGGCGTGTGAATATTCACACATCAGGGTAGGGGGGCCAGTTCCTTTCCCTGTGCCGGTTATGGTTTTCCAGGAAGATCTGGTACCCGAAAAATCAACTAGCTTGGGTGGAACTGCAGGTGCCCAAAGTGCCTTGCCTGGGAATCGAACCCGGGACCCTACGGTCAGTAGTCCAACGTTCTACCCACTGGACCACCGCAACCGACATTTCTACATGTGTATTTGTATATGTATATATATATATTTGATTATTTTAAAAATAGATACTGAGATCATCTCATGAAAAAGCAATCCATTGAATAGTAACCCCTAATCTATTTACATATATTTGAATACGTTTTCAATGAATGCATAATTTGTCAGATTTTTCATTCGTTCCAAAAATGGCTTTTATAATACGAATTTGTTTCTCTTAATATATATATATTATTATTATTATTAGGTAATCTACCGGTTAAGGTAGGTTTTTGGATGGACACAACGGTCAAATAAATATTTTGTGACTCCCCACCTAGCAAACTAATCTATATGAGGTCCCTCTTCAACTCGGTGTACTTCCTTCCTCCCTTCATCCCGTCCAACATCCCTATCCTGTTCCTACTTACCTCGCTTGCCCAACATTCTCCCCTCTATTACCCTCTTCAACATTCCACTACCGCTCAATACGCCTTTAATCCATTTTTCCTGCCTCCATAGGATTTCTCTCAACAAACCCCTCTCCTCCCCCACCATTTCTAGTACTTACTCATTTGTTTTCCTTTCGGTCCATTTCACCTTCTCCATTCTTCTCCACACCCACATTTCAAAAGCCTCCAATCCACGTCTATCGTACTGCTTCAGCGACCACGTTTCCGCGCCGTATAATAGCTACGCTCCATATCAGAGTTTTTACGAGTCTTGTCTTAACATTCCTACTCAACGTCCCCGTCATCAACTCCATATATATATATATATATATATATATATATATATATATATATATATATATATATGACCATTATTCGTATTTTTGGCGTAATGCCTAAGACTTCCCACAAATGAGTGATATCATAATTAACAAAATACTGTTGAATCAGCATTAAAAAATGTCGTTACACATACATAATGAAACATGAGATACTTGACAAGAAAATTTTCTAAGTTTGCTCTTCAGTTTTTGCGTCGATACTTTTTATTTACATTTATAAGTTTAAAGTTTCGTTAATAGAACAAAGCGTCAACTGAAAATATAAAACTAACGTAAACTAGTAGTTGTTTCATTCAATAGTTGACGTAAATGCTTATTTATACTTTAAAATTAAATTGGAAAAGTTAGCATGAGGTTTTCTCCTCCTTTCATCCTCCAATTAAAATAATTTTATCTATACGTAATTAATAAGGGTCGATCAATGGCGATGTCGTTAAATGTCAAGGAATATTAGCTAAATTTACATAAGCCACGTAATAATTTGAAGTGTAAAATTCAAAGTGAGTACTTGGCGAATGCATGAACTAAGTCACAGCTACACAGGTATTTCAAAACACTGTCCAAGTAGAAACCAAACACAATTCCCTTTTAGTATCAGTGGTCAAGTTTCCGAGGCGTACGATGCTACACCCCATAATTAAGATTTCTTTTTTCCTTCCTTTACATACTAAATAATGGTCTTGGTAATTCTCTATTCTGTTGATAATAATATTCACTGCTTAACGTTATTTTGCTTTTAATTTCCTAATTACTTCTATATATCTTTGTCCATAATAATTTCTACATAGATGAACTCTTCTGACTACTCTAGTCAATTCTAATCAACCGATAATTTCAACTTAGTCTTTAAATTTAGCCTAACGAACCTAACTCTTGAAAACAACATTGCATTCGTTTTCAGTTTATCGTTCTCATACCACGCCTATCACATTCGTTGAGCAGTGTGACCACCACTGTTTATCCTTTGCATGAGTGTTAGTCATTCATACAACGACTCAAGACCAACTAGCTTGCGCGATAAAACATTAAAATAGTTCATTTCATTTCATGAAAACATATACCCATTTCAATTTAATCAGAGGTTAACGATTAGTGATTTAATAACGCAAACTGTGCTCAATCAGTTGCAACTAACTTGAAGTTCCGTTAATAGCATAAATACTGTCATAGGTATGCTCAATTTCTTGTATTAATAATTATTAAGTATTAGGTATGCTCAATTTCTTGTATTATAATTAATATTGCAATTGTAATAATAGGAATGTTATATAATCTCTTCTTTAGAATATTATATAATCAAGTTTTATCTTGATGCATGTAGCAGTCTAGCTATATACACATATATCTATCTACCTTAAGTCTTAGTTGTTGCCTTAAGTTATAGATTACATTCAAATGAACGCCCTTGAATATGAATAACCGTTATGAAAACGACTATTTAACATGACCCTCCAAGAAAAATAAATTTTGATTCAAAATTATTGAAACGAGAACAAGGAAAGAAATGTATTTAATTGAAATTTAAAAAGCTATAATGCTAATCTAATGATGATAAATGTGGTATTAAACAATAAATCTTTAGAGGAAATGAAATATGTCTCGTGGGATTGAAAAAATATAATTGAACAATGGAGACTAGAAAGTTAATCATAGAAATATAAATCTAACTTACAGGTAAATTATGTGATGTAAGTTTGATGTAAGTTTTAATTAAGAATGATCAAGGTTAGATATTGCTAAATATTATCGCACAAAATATTCAATAAGGAGTCAAAGAAACCATGGACATTTATTAAATATTTAATCATTATCGAAATCTCTAAACAATATAAGGTATTGCGCAAAAATTAGTCAAATTACCTCACGAAAATACTCAGTACTGCTCAAATGACTTGTATTTGCTCATTTTTATCAATGAATAGAAGTTTTTGAATGAAAGTAAGCTTTTGCGTGATATTGATATAATGATTTTAAGGAGTAATTATATTTTTAACTTCCACTAGAGCAGTTTACAAACTGTTATAGGATGGAAAATGAATAGAATATTACAAATTAATTTAAAAAAAGGAGAGGGAGCAGTGGGTGACATAAGAGCGTGTACTATTCAATAAATAACTGCGGAACATGGGAGTCATCCACCACCTTGCTTGGAACGCCGAGCTTCCCAGTAGAGCGACTAGCACACTGGGGAGAATAGAGTGGGAGAACATTTGATCTGGCTTCCTGTTGTATCGCGTGTCGTTCCGCTGTACTGGATTGCGAACAAAGAGATGCAACTTTTTTAAAAGGCATGAGTGAACAACTCATAAGGAGTGGAAAAACTGCCAAAAGAATGAGTATGAATAGCCTCAAATGACAATTGAATTGTACCTCAAACCCGAATGAACACATTTTAATGAATTCACTGTCCATTAAGAAAGTCTGATTTGGTTAACTTGCATTATTTTTCCCTTTGATTGCTTCAAACGTAAGAAATAAATATAAGACGAGGAAAATTTATCATGAGAAAACGACAAAGAAAATACGAAAATATCCGGAGAACTGTTTACTTGGGGAATCTCATTTGACCAATCGCACTGGTAAATTAAGAGTTTATTTTTAGAATTTATATAACCAAATAATTAGAGGTACTACAGGCAGCAAAAATTATTCCTCCCAGAAACAAACTACATGATTCGGGAATGAGCAATAAAACAATTTATTAAAAACATTAAATTGAAGATTAAAATTATTCACATGAGTTAACCACCAGCGCAATTGGTCGTTTGTCCACCAGTTGAACAAAAAATTATGCATAATCAGTCTTATTAATGTGGCCTTGAGCATTTTAATTTGCTTTGCTCAGCATTGCTTATTTATTTTCAACTTCTTTTGCCTCTATAACCCAATTCGGCAATTTAAACTGTAATAATTTTATAATCGATATAAAACAAAAAAAGCCTCGTCTATTAAAATTTCTACAACTACGAATTAATTTTGGCACCCCTCGATCTCTACGATAGAATTTTAAAATATTCAGTAATCTTTGCTTCAACTGTTTTATTTTTCAAATATCGAAAGAGTATTATTCAGAATTGTTGAAACTTTTAAATAATTTTGTTTTCAATGGTTAACACCGGCAAATATTCTTCCGAGACCAATTTTTTTTCAAGAATATTTTATATTATTTATTTCTAGCCATGTGTACCTATCAGACAGCAATGAATATCATTAAATTAATACGGAAAAGAATAATATTGAGTAAGGTGAAATGATTTTGCACTTATAACCACAGGTAATTCATATTTTATTTTGACAAACATGAACTGATTTCATGGCACTGATTTCATAGTTAGTGATTTAAATTCAGGATGAAAAGAATATTTCATGCGATTTTTTTAGAACTTAGTTATTGATATCGTGTTAAGTGCTCAGTTTTTACGATCTAACATCATGTAACTGTAATTATTTTACAATAAGAGTAGGATAATTGCCATCGGTAAAAAATTTCAGAACAAAGGCCCTCATCCAAACAATAATGCACGGAGGTGCACGCATTTATGCACAAATATTTCTGATGATGTACACATGCATTTTTTGACACTCCACAAAATGATACTACTAACAACATCGTTGTTGCAATTCGTACGTCTCTTTATCCCTCAGACAATCACGTCAAGTTACTCAACCATTCTGCCAAGTTGCTCAAGGAATATTGTTATCTATTAATGTATTTCTCCCTTAACTCACACTACGCTATTAATCTCTTCATTTCCTTTAATTCCCAATGATTTAAGCCCCGACGGAGAAAAAATTAGTACAATTGACCCAAATTCCTTTAATTCTTCCATTTCAGGATTTTGAATCCCATTTGAGAGAGTCGTTTCATCGCATTCATCAAGTTCAAAGCGTATTCATGTGGAGATGGCTCCTATACCTTTTCCTCCTTATGGGCGATTTACCTCACGGGAGGACTGCCACCGATGTTCCAGGCAAATGGAAACGCGGTTAGCTATAACGAGCTGTTTAAAATGTGCATGTCGAGAAGCTGAGTGCACTGAGGAGAGAAAAAAAATACACTGAAAACGACGGAAACTCACCGAGTTTTTTTTTCCTTCGAAATCGGATCCGTCAGAAACGGGAAGGAGCCCTTTCTTAACGAATCCTTGAAAATTGGAGAAGGAGGAGGCGTGCGGATCGATAACCAAAGCGAGATCGCGAGAGATGGGGCTTGGTGGGGGGAGAGGGTGGGGGGAAGGGAAAGGGGGAGGAGAGACGAGGCGGAAAAAAAAAGAAGAATGATAATCTTCCCGATGCGGCCTCGATAATGGAGAGCTCTTATTCCGTAAACACCTTGAGGAAAAGATGGCTCGAAGATCCTTATTCCTGTGGTAACCCGAGGGTGCTCGTATTCAGTTTTTTTCTCCTCTCCTTCTTTCCTTCTCTCGCGCGGCTGCGATCCGATCAGCGGAGACTCTCCCTGGCACCGCCGCGGGGGAGAGGGGGCAAGGGAGGGAGTTGATCACTCCCAGACGGAGTAGAAGATTGATGGGTGGGGAGTCGATTGAGCAAGCGAAGAGGGTGTTGCTCTTTTTTTTTTGTTCTCTCTTCCCCACCGCCCGCTTCGTTCTTGATTCCAGAGATAGTCTAGCAATGGCAGAAGTTGTCGGGGAGTGGGAGGATGAGTGAGTACCGAAATGGAGCAATTACGGCGGCGGTGCGCGACCTCGATCGAGTTATGCAAGAAGTGATCTCTAAGGATGCTATTGGGGGGCTATTTGGCTACTGGAGGACGTCTGTGCTGTGCTGGTTTTAGATGCATTAATCCTTTGCTCTGATGAGTGGACAATTGCGGATCAACTATAATGTCCAAGAGTTACGTCTACGCAGAATATTTCAATGTCTTTCGTTTAAGGTCTACGATCTTTTCTTCGATTAAAAAACTACTCACTCTGATTAAAACATCAAACTATCTCTTCTTCCCAGGCAGTTATTGATAGTTATGATCTAGATTTCGCTTTTCTTGACTTAATTCTGGACATTATAATTGCTTCATCGAATGAAAAAGTAAATATATTCCTTTCTTTGAACAACCATCACGGCTGTAGAGGTATTAACGATAAATTCGTACTGTTTAAGATAATATAATGGGGCTTACGGGAAAGGGATGCTCCCTGATAAACCAAGTGAGGTTTTTTTATTGTTTACAATTAAATATTATTGATTTTTGACCAGAAAGCTGATCAGTTGAATTTAATCTAATTAAACAACTAACGATGTCTTTAAAAGTTTTTTTAGACTGTCGAAGTTTTGAAGTGGTTTGCTGGGGACGAAACCCAATGTTTGTTGATAAATATTCATATGCAAAATGAAAAGGAAATACTGTATTTTTGCTCGACTACATCAATTCTCTCTTCGCACCATATTAATTATAACTATACCCTGTACTTTGGTACGAGAGAATCACTGATATGAAATCAATTTGGTATTGCTTTCAATTGGTGTAACTTGTGGAACTGAATATAACCTTTCAAACACAATGTCAGCATGTAAAATTGCACGTGATCCAAGAGAATGAGACAAGGAGGAGGATGGGGTGGAGTGACATTATTTAATTAATGTCGCCTGAAGTGGATGTTGAGGGTGTAAGGAAACGGGATGGGAGATGAAGGATAGCAGACTAGGATGAGAAATAAGTGGACGGATTTTGAATTCTCCCAACGGTATGCAACCCCTCGAGTCAAGATTTTCCTCGCAAGAAAAAAAATCCCTCGTTTCCATCTCTCAGCTTCTCCGCGAAAATTGATACTGCGGGCGGAAAAATGATACGCGAGTGGGTCCGACATTTTGATGCCCTACAAGGCGTGAAATATTTCATGGCTGACATCTGCTAGCACTTCTTAAGGTAACGGGAAAGTGCCTTCTTTCCGACTGCGCTACATTTTTACGATGTTTGGGATAGCGAGGGAAAGACTTTTTACGTACGAGTAGTTTATGTTTGGCCATGTGGATTGTGCGAATATACAATAACAATGAATGGAAAACTGTTTTGAATTTAAGGTGACCTGACAAGCGAGAGCATGTCATATTTTAACATCCATGTTCCTCACCATGCGCGATAAAACGGGGCGAAAACACACAGCATCCGAAACAGCCATTTTCTTTATTCTGTTTACGACTGTAATGGAATCTATGATCTATAATCTATTCATAAATGTATATTATATATATATATATACATATATACATACACACACACACACACACATATATGTATTTGATAGTTGTGTCCATCCAAAAACCTACCTTAACCGGTAGATTACCTAATAGTAATAGAATATAAAATATTATATATAAATATTATAATAATATAAAACTTTGACAGCAACACACAATATGAGAACACATAAAGGAAACACACGTTATTTCTTGATAATTTCGACGGAATTGAGCTCCGTCTTTACCAGAAGAGGCGGTAGGACTCATATTTATATACTTTTCATATATATATGTACATATTTATATGATTTCTAAGATACGGGAAGGAAGTGGGTACGAGACATGAGGCCCGATAAATTTGTTAAAAATCGTTGAGGTACAAGCGTTAACTTTTTCCCTTTCTAAAAAAAATTCGCGGACGGAAGAACTTGAAACCCCAAAATAATGAACAAAAGCTCTCTCGGATTTACCCCAGATTTTAAGGTAATCTCTTAAACAAATCTTACGTCTTAACCACTGTTTCGTTCAAAATTATTACAACACAGAAATAATGGTGCTACATAAGGCATAAAAGACAAAGTTTCCCTCGTATATTTGCAGATTAAACAAAACATATTGAGCAATCACATCCTGGTGATGAGAGTGCGAATAATATACGTGTTAATTAGAATACGAGATTATAAAAATCATTCCTCTTGACCGGGATACGATCTCGGATCCTTCGGACTCTGAAATTTGTTGGGATTTTTAAAGAAACAAGATGTTATGACGAAATACCGTACATACCTGCACAATGTCACAGGCATTTGTAGTCGTGCGCGATGCGCCACAGTCCACGATGTTAAAGCCAATTTCAAACACTTAGGCTGTTTATACCTTAGACAAATTTAAAGACACTGCGGGAGATGTCCCAACAGTAACTTTAACGGAGTCATCCACTAACATGCATTTCAATGCAACAATTTCACAGTTTAAAAGTCATTTACCTTGCTCTGAATTCGAACCCTGATCCATCAATGTGGCATCGACTCCGTTAAAAGCTACTCTTGCGCCATCTCCCGCAGTTTCTTGAAATTAGAATATAGAATAATTTTAATTCCAAACTCTACTAAATACTAACGTTTTAGCACACTACATGACATTTATATAGTCAACAAGTCCAGTTAAACTTGTAATAAATTCATTACATCCATGAATTTTAATGTTGTAACCATTTTTTAAACTTCCCATCGCATCATACGAGGCTTACTTTTTCGATGCTATTCCTACTGTTCTCATAAAGAAAAAGGCTTATCCTTACTTCTCAAGCGCATTTTACTTTTCAATTAATTCAAACCGTAAACATATAACCAATAATATTTCCCCTCATGGCGCATTGAAATTTGATATGATCCCAAAATAAAATGTTTAGGCTTCGTCGCAGGTATATTGTGAGCAAAATGCGAAATGTAGGAACCGGTATCATTGCGTCACGAATTTAATGAAATTTATGACCTCGCGGTGGACACGTTCACGGGTCAAGAGACGGTCAGGTTAACTGAAAGCAATAAACCTCCACCAGTAATGGACAATTACATCATTTACAACCACCACTGTGTCATTAGAAAGCAAAACAGATTCAGCGAGTTGCACCAGAAAGAAATCAGGATGGGCGTACACTGGTTTCATTCATATGTCGGCTTGTAAGCATTTTGCCCACAACAAAAGCGCCCTATGTCCCTGGGTTTGTTTAAACGAGTAAGCGAGAAAGGCTGTACCGAGACTAATAAATGGCGAGAGTTCTTTGTAGTGTGGATTGTTTCCGCTTCCATGAACTTGAATCTACCGGACAAAGGGGGAAGAATGGCGGGGGTGGGGGTGGATGGACAGGGATAGGGGGGTTCTACACATTTTCCTGGAGCGCTCCCCGGGCATGCTGTCACCCGTCACGGCACTCTGGAGCGAATGGCGACCTTCGTCTCTGACGCCGCTGGGCCGGTCTTATGCTTGGGAGTTTATTCATTTGCTGCCCATCTGCAGAGGGGGAGGAAGGACGATAAAAGGGGAAAAGACTGGCTTTGTGGAAGCAACTATTCACCCATCAGTTGAGCGGTCTCAATTATCGACTCTGACGTGGGATGGATGTGAATTGTTCCATTCACCCTTCGTTCGGCATCGAGTGATGGGGAGACATGTAAGACCGCATAAACCGTTGCTCGATCGAACCTTGCACCAGTAATCGGATTTACGGGACGTGGAACAGACGGTGAGCTATGGACACGGTTAGTAAGGAATTGAGTGGGGAGCAAGATTAAATCCAAAGACAAGAACAAAACAGTAATGCATGGGAATACCCTTAGTGAGCGTAATTATTCAGTAATATATTTGTTATCAAGTACCTCTCCATCAAAGGATAGAGAACCGACTTTAATTACCACCGTTAAATTGTACCCATGTCGATTGTTTTGCCACGGTAACCAGCAATTTTTCATATTACTGTAAGCAAGGTTAACACCGATGCGGTTGTGGAGAAGGATGGAAAGGATGAAATGGAGAGAAAGGAAAATAAACAGAGACGTATTAGGGATGGTTGCAGAGGAGAGAGAGTGGGGAGAAATCCAAAGGAGGAAGGAGTGGTGGATGCAGAGCATATTAAATGTGGATTTGAATACCGAAGACTGTGATGGAGGGGAGGACGTTCAACAAGCAAGGTAGGGGGAGGAAAAGGATAGAGATGCTGAGCGAAATGAATGGAGAGCAAGTACGAAATTGAAGAACAGTTTATTGTAGTGTGTACCGTCATGTTCTATCTTGTTAGGCAAGGTTAAGAAATGTTGCTTGTGCCCATCAGTAACTTATATTCCTTTAAAAGTTCGGTGCAGTATAGCATCCAATTTCGTGTTATATAAATTTAAGATTCAGGTGTGATGTGGTGGAATTGTTCCATATTAACAGGGACTAAAACTCTTGAAATTTTCCTCTTAATTTATATTTTAACCTGATGAATATGTATATTATATATTAAGTGGAAAATTGCAAGAGTTTTCGGTTCTGTTATTCGTATTATATTGTGATAGAAAACTTATTTTTGGGTCTCGGGATTAAAATAAATGAATTATTTTTTTACTTATTTTAACTACAAAAAGATCGAAAAAAGCGAGTGAATACTATTTCTAGTTTAGCAAATTTTAAAAAAAACCGTATACAGGTAGTACACCATTTGAAAATATTGATACGCAGATGGTGTCAAAAATACCAATTTTCTCGTTGAATGTTCATTAGAAATTTGACTTAAACAGTACATTGGAGCTATGCATTAACTAACCATCGCAACCTAAATTGAAAAATTATATTACACATTTCAAGTATATTTACCTCGCTAGCAGTATTAGAGGTTTTAATTTTACTACGTTTAATAGGTTGGAATGTAGAACATTTTTTACCATCACAATGAGATTAATTAATTGTTAAAAGGTTACCACGTGACACTTAATATGAATTTATACCATTAAATTCAAGGCATTGTTAATGGCATAAAAGAAATACAGGAGATATTTTGTAAATGTATGGGAAATATATAAAACATGTATAGGGAAATGTTCTGAAAAAGATATAGATGCGTTGAGTATCTAACCGGAAAGTATTATGTAGAAGTTCTATGAATATTTCAAAATAATTAAGTAAAGATAATAGGCAAGAAAATGAATAAATATTGAAGAGGTATACTTTGTGGTGAAACTGGGAAGGGGCTTTTCAGACCTATATACATTGGAAGAATATTCGCGGAAAGTAGGGCAATATTTAATTAACAGAAGAAGGTAGTAAGTAGATGAGAAAGAACGAGAAGGTTTCATGCCAACCATTATTCAAATGAAATGGGACGACTCGGGATCAGAAACAAGGTTTTTAAAATTCAACATTTTCAACATTCTTTAATACGATTACCCTGACGTAAATAGATACCCGAGAGCCTCAAGACATGAGATCAGAAGAGGGGAGAGTTGAATGAAGAGTGTTAAGGGTTAAGGATTTAGAATGAATTTTCAGAGAGCATCAACAAGCAGGTCACTGGTTTCTTGTCGCAAAATAATTATAACTATTTTGTCAAAGAAAAATCCGGTTCTTATATATATATATATATATATATATATGTATACATAAGAACCGAAAATAGAAAAAAGAAATCTATATATATCTATATATAACACACACACACACACACACACACACATATATATATATATATATATACAAACACTAACACAAAAAACACTACACACATAGAAACATAAAAGAAGGACACTTACATTGGATATTTACGTTTCGACGGCACGGCCGTCGTCATCAGAATGCCGTTGTCGGGGAAGAGCGGAGAGGACATGTGCAAGAGAAGGGTGACGGGAGGAGAGGTAAGGGCCCAATGGGAAGCGGACAAGGTGGGGGAGGGGGAAATGGCAGGGGGCGGTAGAGTTGCCGCGGTAGGGGAAGAGCTGGAAGGTCCCGGTCGTGAAGCGGCCGGGCCTTTAGCGGGGGACTTGGTGACCGATTCGCTCAGAAGAGTGAAGCGGTTCTAGGCAGCTTTGGATAAAATCCTTATATATATATATACAAATGCATATATATACATACATATACACATATACATATATATATATATACATACACACACTCTTCTACATATATACAAGGAGGAGGAGAATTAAGGGGCCGATAGGAAGCGGACAAGGTGGGGGAGGCGAAATGTAGGCAGCATTGGATAAAATCAGTGGGCTTGGTTCAGCCCGGGGGGTTTAAAGGACTGGAGCACCCAGATATGTGCCATCTCGCGAGTTCTCACCTCTATGTTACTAGCGGAATTGGGAAGGATTTCAATCACTGAAACGGAGAAGCAGTCATCAAAAGACTGGTTGTGGGAAGCAGTGTGAGTAGGGATGGGCGTCCCCCGCTAAAGGCCCGGCCGCTTCACGACCGGGACCTTCCAGCTCTTCCCCTACCGCGGCAACTCTACCGCCCCCTGCCATTTCCCCCTCCCCCACCTTGTCCGCTTCCCATTGGCCCCTTACCTCTCCTCCCGTCACCCTTCTCTTGCACATGTCCTCTCCGCTCTTCCCCGACAACGGCATTCTGATGACGACGGCCGTGCCGTCGAAACGTAAATATCCAATGTAAGTGTCCTTCTTTTATGTTTCTATGTGTGTAGTGTTTTTTGTGTTAGTGTTTGTGTGTTTGTGCGTCGCCGGAGAGCGTCTTTTCCAAGTTTATATATATATATATATATATATATATATATATACCTGACTGAAGAAGACTGAAGACTGTCTGACCTGAAGAAGGCCTCGGAGTAGGCCGAAAGCTTAAATCATATACAGTGTGAGTGTCCTTTTACGTGTTATCTGTTTTATTCTGTGTTCTATTGTGCCGTCCAAAAGTTATATTGCTCTCGTGAGTACTTCCGCATCATCTATATATATATATATATATATATATATATATATATATATATATATATATATATATATATATATATATATATATATATATATATATATATAAGGAAAGGGGATAGGAAAACACATAAAAGGCGAACACAGGACGTGTGGGGAAGGCGGTTTTTGAGCAGATCACGAAAGGAAAAAATGTTTCCTTGACCGGGATTTGAACACCGGATCTTCCTTTGGTGGGTTGAACAGCTACCTAAAGCCTTCCTTTGGCAAATGATTCGGAGCACTTGGGCGTCTTAAAAACATCGCAGATCTCAAGGTAAATTAAGTTTCCTCGGTGGTGTAATGGTAGCACATCCGCCCGGCAAGTGGAAGATCCGGTGTTCAAATCCCGGTCAAGGAAACATTTTTACTTTCGTGATCTGCTCAAAAACCGCCTTCCCCACATGTCCTGTGTCCGCCTTTTATGTGTTTTCCTATCCCCTTTCCTTATACCTATTTCTATGTTTGAATGAATATTTGTGCGCCGTATGGCGGGACTTCGTATTTGAATGTATATATATATACATATATTATAATATGTATTCAAATATATAATATATACGTAAGTATATATATATATATATATATATATATATATTGCTACTCCAGTTCTTATGAGAATTATTTATCAGAAGCAAGAAGCTGATTTTTCACAGCTTTGAATTCGATGCCTTAAAATATTCGTGATACATGTCCTTTTCAAGTAATATTGTTATGTTAATGGAACGAAATATGTCAAAAAATTATTTACACAAGAATGTATACTACTTTGTAGAATTAATTACTTGATATTTACAATAGTAACGATAAAGTTATTCAGTTTTTACTAAACTAAGAGGACTAAAATAAAATTAAAAAACTACCAAATTTCGGACTTTAACCATCAATCAAACAAAGATGAACAATTTCAATACACTCCTCTATCTAATAAACGTTTTACTCCGAAGAGATTAAAGTCACAAAAAATGAACTCTCTTACAAAATATTTAATCCAGAGTCAGGGATTGAAAATCAGGAAACGTAAGAAAAAAATATTTAGACATTCTCCTGGAGCTGGAAAAAAATATTACTGGAAGGCGGAATCCTTAATCCTCACGACCATCTCCTTATATCCAATTCTCTCTCCTTGGTAATTCTCGTTTGCGGGATGAATCTCTCCCGCCGTGAAGGACTTAATGTGCTCCAAATTGTATCTTAAGGAAGGCAAGATTGTCGCCTGAATCTCCCCAGGGATATTCTTCCTGCCGGCAAAATTCCTTCTCCGGTAAACATTTAAATTATGATCCTCGTTTACTTTTGGCTGGTGTCGACTCTTACTGTTTCCGTCATTCCTATTTGAGAAATGATTACGCAGCTTCAATTTTCAAATCTGCGAGAGGGATATACACACAATGGCTGAGCATATGTTAATTTAGGTAAACGAGTGAGAATGAAGAAAAGTAGATGGAAATTTGATTAATAAACTTCGATTTTAGGCTGATATACAAATCAGAAAACAGGAAGGTTACATGATGAAAATCTTTCAGGGTAGCTTAAACAAAATGTGGTCAAAATATTTAAGAAATATTTTAACCACATTTTATATTGACATTTATTTTGACTACAATAAGAATATATAATAAATGTGTTCAAAGTCGTTTAAAACATGATTTTCCTCCAGATATAGTCTCCAAAACCATAAAGACATTTGAATTATTTTGTCATTTCCTTCAAAAACTAGCAAAAACTTCATAACATCCCAACAATTATGGATTACACACTAACTCATTTTGTTAAATATTAGGAAAAGTTGGTTTAGGAAGTATCAGGGATGTCATATATTACTAGAAACAGAGTACAATCCAGGAGAGAAGTGAATAAGAAAGAAAGGTAAACTAATGCTTATGATGATATACTTTTACTTTGTACATAAGCTATAATGTGCGATAAAAATAACGACATCAAATGAAAACAAAACGATTGTAATTCGAGTAAATAACGTGAAGTTTAGTGAAAATGGATGTGAATAATTAACTCACACAGGACATATGGGAAAGGAAATACAAGGAAGACCATTTTGGATACGTGAACGTGGCAGGAAAGGGTGAAGCAAAAGGCAAGCGACTCGTTTCAATTCCCTTTCCAGCACACCCGAGCGAAGTAAACAGCAGAGCGAGCGGAAGCGCATTATCCACCCAACCCTGTGCAAAACTCGCCGCGCGTTAACTGTGCAATTTTCCGCGAATCTGGCCGTTTTTTTTCTTTCCTTCTCCTCAGGGAGGTTTCCGGCCGGAGGGAAATGTCGACATTTTCTCATTCCTTTCCCTCGTCTCGCATATTCGAAGTCGTGATTGGAGAACTTGGTTCTATTTTATTTGCCTCCCATCTTCTCTCCGTCCTGTCTCTCTCTCTCTCTCACTTACTCTTCTCTACCCACTATTTTCCACCCGTCCCCTTTTATTCTCTCCTCTTTATTTTCCTTCCATTTCCCTTCACGATTCTTATCCTTTTACATTCCGCCACATCTCCTCAGCCGCGGACTCAAATTTCTCTCAGTAAGATATTCCTTTTCTTCCCGCCATAGAACTTCTACCTCTCTCCCCTCATTCAATTGGAACTTCTTTTTTTCACATTGTCACCAAAGGTGGCCGCTTGTTATAGTGCTCTTTTTTTCCCTCTCCGAGACTTGAGGATGTGTAGACTTTGAGGAACATGAACAGTTCCCTCTACCCTATGGTTAAAGGTTGGATTTCTGAATTCATTCACAACGGAAGAAGAAAATGATTTGTGATCTAATTTCATGGAATAAGTAAATATTACAACCTTCCTGGTACTGAAAATGAAATACACAAACCCGTTGGCGTATAAAGGAAAGAATGTGAAATTTTTCACTAGTCATTATACGATGAATGTCACATCCCTTATTTTCAACGTGACAGTGAATTTTAACGATTTTGACAATTTATATAGTGATGTTATTTCACAATTGTTTTAATCCATTATATATCATTAAAACAACATCATTATATATTACATGTGACATCAGTTTTAACCATTTGCATCACTATGTTTTCCTGAGACAAACGTGATCTGGGATACTACTTTGAAGTGGCAAACGAAAGTCATTGAGAATACTTGTAAGAGGGGGAATTAATTATTTTTTTTTATCTGACATGGCTGAGAAAACTTAATTTTTATGCTTGATATTTTCGTGAAATTTTTAATTTTATTTTAAGTTAACTAATGCTAAAAATATATATATATATATATATATATATATATATATATATATATATATATATATATATATAATCATTGAAAGAGATTATGAATTTTAAAAAATAACACTGAATCAGAAATTCTTATTTAAACACAATCATTGTGTACTAAACTCTACAGGGTGTGATGTTCGCACACAAAGGTAGCGAAGCCAATTCCTTTTCGATCGCGGTTTTTCAGAAATATTTTTTACCCAGAAAATTTCCAAACTTGAATGAAGTCAATATTCAGAAGCACCGATCACACAGAATTTTTTTCTCAGTAGTCCAACACTGCCTACTGCATAATAGCACACCGCTTAATGCGCCAACACTTATTTACATATTAATCGCGAAAGAACCAACGGCAAACTGTTCTCGGATTGAGAGCCAATGCTGAAATCCAACGGTAATTAGTTGTTTTTCCGGCTCACTCAATTCCGGACGAATGTGTATCTTCACTGACGTTGCCTCCAGCTCTAAGGAAATCAACCATGACGCTCTGGGTCTTGAGTTGTTGCATGAATGACTTGAAATGGTATTTACAGATGAGGTAAGGTAAATATTATCATTCTCTTGCACATTTATGCGTAATCTGCATTTTAAATTAATCCGCTATCTTTTGAAGCAGGGCCTTTTCCATTAAAAATCTTTAAAATCACATTAATTTCATTTTTAAAGAACCTTATATATATATATATATATATATATATATATATATATATATATATATATATATATATATATATATTTATAACGGAGCATTATTCCATCGAAGTTATCAAGAAATAACGTGCCAGTGTTCTTTTATGTGTTCTCATATTGTGTATTGCTGTATAAGTTTTGTATTTAACAATTACGTGTTACTTCGAAGAAATCATATGTATATATATATGTATATTGAAGTTTATAAAAGCCACGCCTTTAAATAATAAATACGTATTTTTTACGGCCGATCTAAACTTTCTATATATAATTGTGATTCTATCCAATGCGACAAGTTATTCATTAATCTTCAGAGACTTAATAGTCGTTGTTCACGGCTATTTTCACTGTTTACACGGATAATCATTAGATTTTCTTCTGTTTCAGCTAGTATAAGTGTACGAACTAACAGCGTTTAGCTATATTTTTAGAGTGAGTCGGAACATAATATTTTAATTATTAAAAATGAAATATTTATAGTTTAATGCAAACAACTCTCGCCGATTCAGTAAAATAGGCAATGATTAAGTTGTTTCAAAAAATTAAAAACTAACACAAATTGCATCTTACGCATTAGGGGGGGGGGTGAATAACCCACATAGGCGGGATTCAATCCCGTAGACTCAAAATTAGCACAATTAACAATTATCCATTACTTACTTTTGCTTCCTAGTGAGGTTTCCTATAGGTATTAATTCACACTCGGCAACTATCAAAAATTTCCACTGTAACTTCAAAAACTCACGGCCGGCAGTTAGGCAGGTACTTAAGCAAAATTAAGCAGATTTTGGAATTGGGTCATTTAAATTATGGGATCGAAAATTAGATTTCAGATACAACAATGTCTCCGCTAACGTGACCACAGACGTTCCAGAAAATTTTCAATGATAGAGCATCCATAAAAGAGATTAGCGAAGTTAAATCCTCCAGAAACGCCGCATACATTAAGCAGGTTAATTATACCAATTTATTAGGATGAAGTCTACATCTTCTGATAAAAAACACATTAATCACAACTTCAGTAAGTAAAATTATCAGAAGAGAAATAAGCTACGTAATAGAGAGAATGTAAAATGGCTTGTCTACTAACGTGCACGAATTATTTTTTTTGCCGATTTCAACCCAATTTTCCGAACGAAATAAGGTCAGATCACGAATTTTTTCTCTTCGCGATCCATTTTTGAACAGAACTGGATTATTTTATGAAATCATAAATTGATTATTCCATTTTTTAGTCACCCAAAGTGCTACACTTTGTCAAAGTTCTTTACATTTTTCCAACAGACCTTTTCGGAGTGTTTTTGAATGAAAAAATATTACGGACCACAGAAGGAAACATTTTATAGTTCCAGTTAAAAAAGAGAACGAGAGCCATTTCATTTTGTAAAATAAAATAATATCCAAACCCAACTTTTTACACTTATTTATAAATATATGCCCACATATAGCATAAACGAGGTTTATGTATTTTTACAGACCGGTGATAAAAGTTTCAAAACGTATTTATTTTAATAATCCATAGATAAAAAAATTGGAACGTTAGATCGTGAACGAGCATGGTTTCATTTTGAGAAAGAAAATTTTATCCATCCTGACTTTAGCTCGTGTTTTTTTCCATTCCTTCCTGGACCACATGGAACGCATTCGGGAGATAATCATCAAGGGCCTCTCCCCCACCAGTGAGCACTGAGTTGCAGTAAAGGGATTGAATTCTGCACGCACACAGCTCCCACCGAGGGTCGGGGGGGTCGAGAGCACAAAAGGATATAGTTGTTCATGGACGTCCAGTGTGACTCGAAGTCCTCCCCACGAAAGAAAAAAAAGGAGAGAGACGCGCAGGCGCACTCGGGGGACGGATGCCGTGGTTCTCCCCGCGTGTAGAGAATCCGCGGCGGGGCCTTCCCCAACAAACGCACCCACCTCCCGCTCCACTCCCTCCCCCTCCCCAACTTCTGCTGCCTCCCTACACCCTTACGCAATGCGGGAGTCATCCCCTCCTCTCAACCCCATATTTCACCCATCCCCCACCGTCACGAGGGCACTGTGCCCTCCCCTCCACACAGCTCCCTTCCTCGCACATGTCCCCTCCTGGCCTCCTCAACACCCTGGAAACGCACCCTCTCCCCTTTCCAAATCTTCACCCCCCTCTACCACACACTCGACACTACCCGTGTTCCCTCCCGCCTGCATCCCCCGCACAACCCCTCCTTCGCCCTTACATCCCTGCAGTACACATCCTTCCCTCAACTTCCCCACCCTTCCCGTTCCCTTCCCCCCACTCGGCATGCTCTCCCGTACCCTCTTTTCCCCGGGTAGCTGAAGGGATACCATTACCACGACGCGCGAGAGTGCCGCGAGAGGGGGTAGGGAAAGGAGGAGGGAGAAGCGCCCACCCCTATCCCCACATTCCCCTTACAACCCTCCTCCCCCAGTTCGTGGGACCCTGAAACCCTTCCTTGTACACCCACTCCCCTTACCCGCTTCTCTTACGCACCACCGGTTTATATTTCTCTGCTCTCTCCTCGTCCCTCCCAACTGGCCTTTTATTCCTCACGTCCCTGCCCAACACCACCCATCCCCTCTCTTTCTCCTTTTCCTCTTTTTATACATTCTTACATCGGGAAGAAAACGCTGCTACCGAAAGAGGTCGAAGGGATGCGGGAAGGAGTCTGTCGTGATGGAGTGGGAAGGAGGTGGTGGGTGGGAAGGGAGGGAGTATTCGCAGGTAAGGGGTGCCGCTGGGAGGTTTTTCATTGGTTGAGGGAGGAAGGGGAGTAGTGGAGCGGGATGATTTTAAAGCCTGCGCGTGCGTGCGTTCGTGCTCGTAGAGATCGGTTTTTCGCGCGTAAGCTCGCGCTCGCTCTCTAATTACGACGACGGCAGCGGCCGAACGCCGCCGTCTTTCGGTTTTAGTGCTCACGTTTCGAAATTTCGGGGAAGAGTGGCTTAATTAAAAGAGCGGTGCGAAAATGAGGAAATCACCGCCTTGCACACGTGATTACGCAATGTAGTCCTCGTTTCTGGGACCGTTTTATTCTCGTTATATTTTTTTTCTTAATGAGCGGGATGATCAAAAGGAGGAATCTGTTGGAAGGATGACCTCGTTTGAGTGGAGAAGTCAGTTGTTGGTACTTCTTTAACATAGGAGTGTGTTCCGTCGTCAGGAAATCTTAAGTGCTCGCGTAAGTTTCTAGAATTCTCGTGAAATTCAGATTAGAATAGAAAATGTGTTTGACGAGTGAGATCATCGACAAATAATTTACCCTGCGCCGATGCTTGATTTTTGTTCAACGGAACTATCATGAACTCTCTGAAAAAGCAATAAGAACAATATACTATTACCAATAGTAATAAGGAATTGATAATGAACTTATTTTTTTACCGCTTTATATGCTGAATATTTTTCTTACCGCTAAAATGCTTTCATAGCAGAACTTATATTAGTTTCCTGAATAATAAGCTTTCAAGTAAGTTATTTGACTGATATGCTACATATTTATTGCAAAATCACATTGATTCGTAGGTTAGAGTGAAATAATTATGAGCTCAGAGAGCAATTTAGTGTTAGCATTTATGTTATAATTCATTTCTTCTATTTGCCCGCATATTTACGGGAGTGACTGTAGGTATATTTTCCAAGTTTATATTTTATAATTTTAATTATTATTTTCCCTTCATTTGTTCAATCATTGTTTATTATTAATTTGGAAATTAAGCGGAATAATTAAAAAAGCGAAAGCGAAAAAAACGGAATAATTAAAAAAAAAACACAACAGTCAAATTCGCTCAAAGCAGCGGTAATTTCGCGTCTGTTTGCGATGGCAATACTCTAAACTCAAATTGGCGTGAAAATATGAGGCATTGTGTCGGAAAAGAGTTATTAAAATATATTCTAACGTTGCTGAACTAATGAGAAGCCATTTCAAAATGAAACCTGGCTTGCTTATCGCAAATGAATGGGGAACATTGCAAATACTACATGCAGTACTGTTATTCAGGAATGCAGTAACTAGTTGAGTTGGACACTTTTTTTCTATTGAGCGATCAACACATACTGACTAGTATTGAAGACATTAAGCCAACCAGGTTGCAAAGGAGTACTTAGTATATACAAAGGCAAAGACGTTTTTTCCACTCGACCCACTCCCAACGGGGACCACGAAAGTTCTTTCATTGAAAACATCATTTACGACAACATACCTAAACAAGTACCACTAACTCATAAAAAAAACCCGTCAAAAATAATTACATCAACAGCATTAAAATGAATACAAATGGTCCAAGCGAATGGCTAGATTTTAAACCGCGACCGCTGGTTATGCCCACCCAACAGAATAACTTGACCGGCGATTTAAATTTCATTTTCTCCTCTCGAAACAATATCCTCCATTGAGTTCACAAAGTTGGATCAATAAATAATAAAATGAATAAATTATTCCATTTGTGGTGAATTCGGTACAGTCTCCGTCCTTCGAAACCTTTGCCGGTGAATATTTAAATTATTGTTTGAATTATTGAATAAAAAATAGTCATGGAACATTCAACGGATAACATGCATCGTATTCATGGATCAATTTATAACATTGTTCCGAGGATATTAATGACAACTGACTCTAATGGATAACACAATACTTTTCATAGAGAATCGACAACCTACCCTATCAGCAGGAGTCATATCTCTTTATATATTTGGTGGCATCTATGTAATGCGAGAAAACTATGAAAATGAGAACAACAGGAAAGATATTGATTACATATTTTCTTTGCTCTCAGGATGCAATGTCTGAAGTAGTTCAAAAAACTTTATTTTTGCCTTTCATTAACGCAAGACTTTGAGATTCGTGAAATTAGATAAATTTATATTTCTTATTTAAAATACGCAGCATCCCACACTACTTGCTGAGTCGCATGGATGGAAAAATCTCGCCCAATATGTTTTACCTTGTCCGTTACGTTACCTAATCAGGCCCATTGGATACGTTTCACATTCCGAGGACAATACTTCCGATTTGGTCGACTGAATCGGCTACTGTGCAAAGGGACGAGGAAAGGAGAAGGAAATGATCAGCTTCTCGCCGTTCATTTTCCTGTTTTTTTTTCACTTATTTTGCATTTCCTTGCCCCTCTCTTCCTCATCGGTCAACTCCTCATGTTTTCACTCCGTACGCATCTCCCCGTTCAGCTCTCCCGCACCCGCTTTACCTCAGGTATCAAACAAGCGTGGTTAATAATCCAGTCTCACACACTCTTCTCTCTCGGCCACGGCTTGCCTTCCTTTATAAGTTACGCTTGTTAGCAAAAAAATGGGAACAAATGAAGTGAACTTTAGACGAGTGACCTTCAAATCCCGTTTCATGCCCAGAATGTTGTGTTTTCTTCGTTTTTTAATTATAAAGGCTCCTTTAGTCCCAATCCCCACTTTTCTCCCTATCCCCTCGCTGTCCGTCGCGCTTAACTGGAGCCATCCTGCCCAAAATCAGTGATTCTCGATGTTCAATGATTCGTATGAATCGTCCTTGAGTGGCAAATATCAAAGAGAAGATTTTCAAATTAAAAAATTGGAAAAGAGAAAATTCTGCTCATGGAAAGCGAATCTTTTTCGAAGATACATACATCTTCGAGGAAGAATGCTTTTCAGGGACGACAAAAATTTATAAAATCTTTGGTAAAACATTTATGCATATAAACTCAGAGAAAGGATACTCGCATATCTAGTTGGCGTTTAGGCGTCACGGCCGTCATCTTCAGAATGCCGTTTGCGGGGGAAAAGCGGAGAGGATATTGGAAGGCCACAAGATCACCTGCGGGTAACCTGTCCCTTTTCCGTCCCTTGTAGAGATGAGAAACATGCACATTGTAGAGATGAGAAAGAACATTTTAGAGATGAGAAACATGCGACATGGCGCATATCTGGGTGCTTCAGTCGTTAATACCTCCCGGGATCAATTCAGCCCACAAAAACCTCCAATAACCGCCTACAAATCCCCTCTCACCCCCTTGTCCATTCCCTATTCGTCTTTTACCTCTCCTCCTTCACTTTCCGATACATAATCTCTCCGCTCTTCCCCTGAGAACGGCATTCTGAAGATGACACCCGTGTCGTCAAAACGTCAACTATATATGTGACTGTCCTTTCTCTGTGTTTCTGTGTACAAATGTTTTAATCAAAGTTTTTACATATATATATATATATATTAATTTTTTATAACATTTATATAATATTATATAATCAACCATAATATATTTCTGTAGTATTTAAGGCAAGAGGATGAGCATGCATCGGAGCCTTTTAAAAGGTATGCGTGGGAAAGAATGGAGAAAGTAAGTTGGACAGAGAGGAAGACAAAGGAAAATCTAAACTTGGTGGGCGAAGCTAGGTAGTTATCAGAGGATTACTATGGAAGGCAGAAATAGAGGAAATATTGAAAGGTATTGGGGCCATGATAATAGAAGGGATAATGTTGAGTGAGTTAGAGGAAGGAAGGGACGGGAGAGGAAAGAAGGGATGTTGTGACAGTATAAAGACAGGTATTAGGTATGAACAAGTGAATGAGCAAATAATATAGGGGAAACAAGACAAAGTTTTCGCGATGCGTATAATTCGCGCGTCGTTATCTCAAGTACCATTCAAAACCTCACTTTAATGAGTGGAATAACTGGAATGAATTCGGGAGTTACTATTATTGCACAACTAATAATATCATAATAATGGTGATACAATTCGTTTACAATAAATTCTTCAATATTCTTTAAGCAATATTTATATCGATCATCCTGTGAATGTTACGCTTGAGGCTAAAACGCAATCAAAAAATGACATAGATATGATACCATAACGAAACCTAAGTCGTAAATAAAATTTTCTATGTGGAAAAGCCAAGTTGGTTATTTTTCAATTTCAATATGAATATTTTCCGCCAAGTCACTACTGAAAAAGTTTTATTTACTAATCAAAAACATCAAGAAAATATGTATATATTTTTTTCCTTTTTACGACGCAGCGCTCAAGGCAGATTTATGATTAACCTTAGGAATCTAACTAAGTCCCACCCAAAGCAGCTAAAAATAGCACCGATTAAAAAAATATTAAATAAAAAGTCCAAAAATTACATTGAACCATTTTACACTTCAAATCATTTCTACCTTTTTTCTCTTCTAAATGCCTAATGTTTTCATCCCTGTAACACACTATACCAACAAGATTTACTGCCTTTTCCTTCTTCAATGTACTCTTGACAAAATTCTTGTCCTACACTTCTCCGTTCTTCTCTGTTCATTTTATATTTTTCATTCTTTTCCACATCCTAATCTCAAAGTATTCCAACATAAGTCTATCACCTTTCCTTAGCCACCAAGTGTCGGAGTCGTAGAAAACTACTCCCATGTAAATATTCTCAGTAGTCTTTTCTTAAAATTTATGCTTATGGTTCCTATATCTTCAACCTTCCGGGATCGGGATGGGGCGGAGGCTAACGTACAGGCTTTCCACCGCGAAGGCCATGGTTCAAATCCTGGAGACAACAAATATTTCTCAGTGGTATCCCGATCCCTACTTGAGGTCCTTTGTGGAGAGGACTTAAAAGTGAGTACGACGTCCGTCGGATGGGACGTTCAACTGCGAACCCCTTGGCGCCTTTCGCTATGAGTAGGCTAATGCCGGGTTTCTCTTCCTTTCCCACCCATCCCTAATGGCGCAAATGGCCTTAGCTGTTGGTCGCCTCCCAAAAAAAAACCAACCAACCAATCATCAACCTTCGCCTACTTGTGAAAGTTTCCTTGCCCAAATCTATCTTTTTGCGTCGTTACCACTTTACATGTTTCTATTATATAGCACTACTTAAGTAAGTTTTAGTTTCTTTAGTTTATGTTCTCAAGCTTTAACATATAATGAAACTTGTTACTCTGCAACTTCAATGTTGACTTGGTCGTCATATTGCTTGAGGATTAATTACTTTAAGAATTGTGAGGAGAGAGAGATTTCAATTTCCATTATTAAATTTATTTTCTCACTAAGCTGCCTAGATTCACAACTTCAAAGGATAAGCCTACAATCCGACGAAATATCTCTTCTGATGGGTTTTGTTTTTATGTTAGAGTGCCGATGCTCATTTGCATCTCCTTGAAGCTCCTTCCAGTGGAGTACAACCCAACGGCACTTAACGTGTGAAACAAAGGAATTAATGTGCCCCTTATTTCTCCGTCCCACTCCGTCAAGACTGATACCGCAAGCAATCGCTCGGTCGTCTGGACTCGTTTCTTTCTCCCACTCTCCATCCACAATCTCCGGTTCTCATATATCAGCTGTCTCTCCGTCATCCTTTCGACCGCTCCCTCCATTCTTCATCCAAACCCACCCTCATCCCTCTTCCCCTCATCTCCTCCTCTATCCTTTCCCTCCCATCCATCCGCCGTTCAATCTTCCCTTTCTGTTTCGTCTTGGCTCTTAGCTACCCCATCTTCTCAACCTTATCCACTATCTCCTTCCCACATTTCCCAATTACAGCCAAGTGCGTGACTCCTCCCTACCCCCCCCCCGGGGGACACCAGTGTCTCTCCCGTTACTGTCTCCTTTTCCCTCGAACCTTCAATTGCCCCACACTAACCCGCAACACGCCACGATATCCGTCCATTCACTTTTGTTTACGCACGCACGAGGTGTACTTGCGTTGCATACATATTCATGAGAGATTGCATGCTGATATTACCGGGGTTGGTTTCTCCTCGGGAGAAACGCGACCGAACCCTACGCATAACGGTCGCGATTCGCAGCAATCCCCGAAAGAATTCGTCGCCCAATCTCGCGAATATTTTCTTTCTGATGAGAAAAATAAATTGCCCAATTTTGAGGATAAAACCTAAAAGGTTTTAATTAGTTGATATAAAATATAATAAACCACAGCATTCATTCAGGATTTTGACAATATCCTGCGTTAATTCACAGTGCGTTCACTTCTTCAATCACGAGGAGAGAATTATTAATTATAGTCTTAGAGGTCTATGTTCGCAATTCCTAAATTATTACTGTTATAAGGGAATAACTTTCGACGAGTGAATTTTCAAGTCTTTATAAATTTCATCCCAATTTTGTTAAGTTTTTAAGAACGTAGTCGTCGCTTTAAACGTCCCTTACTCATAGCTTATGAACGTGACTTTGCTCAATCATAAGCCTATCGATCATATGATTGATTACCAAATAATCGGTGACTAATAACTTATTTCTACTACTAACTACTGATTAGAACTACTAAAGCTTACCTAGTGCGTGTTTCTGTTGGAAGAGAGCAATTAAATAAATTTTATCCCAATTTTTCCAAGTAAAAATTGAATTGAAGGTGATGAGCTTGTTAAGCAAATTTCGGAAAAAATTTAGTATGTCATCTTAAGCAGTAAGGACACTGAACAAATCTTAAACATACATTTTATGATATCTATATTAGTTGATTGCCTAATAAATTTTAATGGTATTAATTTGTGAGTGATAATAATTTGCTTCCTGCGTCGGATCCTTTTATAAGCCTAGAGTTATTTGCTGGAATCATATACAGTGAAAATATACTACAAGGATGACGTTATATTTACAGCTCTTTTCACATTCATATGCACAATTGAGGTTTAATTTAGTGCGTTTTATTCGTCATCGAATACCATTGCATAAATTAAGCGGCATCAAAGTTTATTAAACAAAAAGTTTTTAAAATAAAGTGGACATAATAATGAATCGTCAGCTTATGCGAACAACGTATATCCGAATATAAAAATCAATCTTCTGGGATTTAAGTATTTTACTCTCAAAGATTTTTATTAGTCACGGGTACCAATTACTTCAGATTGAATAAGTTTCTCATTCAACATTTTTAACTGCCTTATAGTCACACTGATGGCAATATGAAAATGATCAAGACACATTTTTATTGAAAAAATGGTAACATTTTCAAGTGTTTTAGTACCAAACTAAACAATATCCCAGGATATATAAAGCTGACTTTATTGCTATTTAATATTGTGTGGAAATATTTATAAGTCAAAACTGGTAATAGATTTGATTAGAAGGAAAGTCGTGCAAATAATGTCAACCTAAAAAAGCTTTCATGAGATCCATAAATTGACAATTCCAACCTTAAATCAGATTTAACTACGTACTCGTATTACAATTGCAACTATCGTTTCACTTTACAAAATATTACATAATTTCCCTTTGGAGTTTCCTAAATGGGTTATTAGCAAGGATTTGGTGGATATCATGTTACTAGGCCACGTGATTTTCAGTTTTCACACCAAAATAGTATTACGCCTAGGTAACATTACATATGAGCAATGAGTCTATCCTTATTTTGTGCCGCCTCATTTCCGTTCCTTGGTTTCATAATTCTGCATGAAAATCGTGAATTTTCAGGAAGGTTTCGTTGCTACGTAAAAAACACTTATGGCTGTCAAATGAGTTCTCTTTATAGGGAGGATAAGGTATTTTGGAATAAAGATTTATCGTGCCATAAGCTCTAAAATTACATCAGTAACCTTTAAAAAATTTTAGAGAAACGCTAAAGGGTTAAAAATAAAATGTAGAATCTTGAAAAATAATGTTTTTCCGATTGGCATGGTTCGAATAGCATGGCAGAATATAAAATTTAAAACACAAATTGAGTTTTTTATTTAAGACATGTTAAGAAAAAAAGTAAAATTATGGGAGTGGTAAGTAAAAAACAGAGCACTGATAAAAACTTTTTTTTACCTTATTTACTTCAATAGAAAGGCGGTTAGTAAACTTCGTACACTGCTTGTTATATTCTAAGTGTAATGCTTTGTTTAACCAAGTTTATTTCTGCGTTTGATTAGCTTTCGGGAGTTAGGGTCTCTCTCTATTCTCAAAAACAAAAACTATATCCGTGCTGTTGCAAAAAAATCCGTCGGAGTTTGCTAGCGTAGAGACTGAGGATTTTGCTATGATCATATTTGACTGGCAGATAAAGAGTTAATCCGAGAAAACCGGTTCCACTCCATACTCGAACAGTGATTTGGTGTATTACGCGATGGTAATTTTTTTTTCCTGGATTGGATCTAAGCTCCTTCATATGAAATAAAATCAAGGCTCAAATATTACTGGAATATGTATTTCAAAAACTAGTTCTCATTTACCGGAAAATTCCCTTACGTAGCCAAAGGAACGCTTAGATTGCTGAGCAGGAACGAGAATATGTTACGTTTTAAACTTGGCCACTGCAATCTGCGCCCGAAAATGGAGCTATTTGTAATGACTAACATGTTTCGGCTACGCACGGGAAATCATGAGATTTTACGATGTGTTCCTCAGAAAACCTTATGGGCCTTATTACGTAGCCGCTAGGAGACACTTTAGGACCCTATCCCAGAGTTTTCGACCTATTTTCAGGGAATTGCCACTATCATACTTAACGAGTTAATGCTTTGCAGGTAAATGATCATTGTGTGCCGTAGAAATTGCTAAACACGGCTTACCAACCCTTTCACTCGGAATGCATCGTTATTAAAATTATGAAATTGGGTTCATGGTTAACGAGTGACAGGGAAGAAATAGTCTAAATGTGTTGCGACGACTGGGCATCAAACTTAATTAGTGAGATACGTGTAAGTTACCTATTTAATAGCATATAACATGTGAACAATGAGATTCAAATGATTGTGCAAAATTGAGATGCAGAACCTTATACTTAACCCTTAGGGAATTCGATATAAATTTTTCTTAACTTCTTTTCCTCAAGCGTTGCTCTATGAAAGAGTTTAGAATTCGACGATTGGTAATTTGACTGAAAAAATTGCTATAGCTTCTTTTGAATTTTGCAAACATTTTTTATAATCATGGTATCGTGTGTTTTATTTTACTTATGGGGAAGTACACGTAGATATGTGAATATATTCAACGGAAGATGACATTTTTGTTCACTGCACTCCCAGCACCCGTTTTGGTATATGTAACGTGTATCTTATGAGGATTATTTGTTTAAACATCTAAAACACTGCAAAACAGATTAGTGGTAAATGAATGACGTGAAAAAATACATAAAAACTATGAAAAGATAAAACACGTGACCATTGAACTTCTAGTTGGTGCGGCCACCTTCAGCCGAAGGGAGTGAAGAGACGGGAGGGAGGAGGGTGGGAGAGGGAGTGGAGGGTTGAGAGAGGAAAGGGTTTACTGGAAAGAGGATTAGGAGAAGAAATAAGGGTGGTGTGAATCAAAAGGTGTTCCTTATACGAATTTAATCAATCTGCTTATCTTGTTATTACCATGATCGATTGTGCAGTGGTTAAGTCCTATCTATCCTCCTGAGTGGCCACTCAGCACCAGTTTCGCTGCATTTTAAGTTTGATATTTTGTTAATATTTTGATTTTGTGACGAAATTTTATTATTATCGTCTACGGCATGTTTTTAGATTTGTTTTTCATTTCGCCGATGTTAAATTTAACCTCTCATTATTTTTTCATTCCAACATAAATATTTTTACATCAATTCATTCATTGATTTTCCTCTCTAGATTTTCCTGGTACTTTTTCCTCAATAAAATTACTAAGAATCGTAATAGGAACAAAAAATCTTTGAAAGAAAAATTAACTTAATACGATGATAACCGTAAAATAAATGATGGGTTTATACACAATGGTTGGAATTTACGAGTCCGGATTAGATGATGTTGATAAAGCCATAGACTTTTAATTTTATTTCAAATGATTTGGTCAGTTTTACCAAAGACTTTCTACCGGTGTATTCTGATAAAAAAACGCAATACTTTACCTGATGTCAAAAATGGAATTTAAAATGCACTTGTTTTATTGCTATCCATTTGCCATCAACTATTAGTTCCCTTCTAGGGATAGCTCAGCTTACGGAGCTAGCTGCTTTGGCTGGTCCAGCGCCTAATGGTGTGATTATTTTTTTTCTTCAATTTATGGTCAATATATATAATTCCTGCACTACTCACCAACGAATAACAATACTGCAGAGAAACGATCCAAAAACATTAACATTTTATGAGAACTTCATATGAAAACCACGTGCCTTTTTCTAAGAATCCATATCGTGTGCTTAGTAAGAGCTCGATAAATAGCCTCTGAAGATAAAAGAGATAGTCCCGATTTTTTGCGGAGGTAGGGGAGAAGAGCCCTTAATGAAGGTTATAATAGCCGTCAATATAATATTACATTCAGTGACTCGCAAATCTCCAGAACAAGCATGCAATCTGAGATAAAATTTTCCGAAAATAAAAAGAGAACTTCACACCTTGTTTGAACGAACAGAAAGTAGGAAAGGTTAGTAGAATATTAAATAAATTTGATTCTGCTTGCTTTTTCCTATTTATTTTGAATCCATTTTTACACGTGGGCAAACCTGATGGACCAACCACACAAAAATCGAGGAAGAGGCTCGGAAATATTGGAGACATGGTTCAACTTGATTTTTCGATTGAAACACATTAATGGCACAAAGGTTGAAGTTTCGGGAGATATTCATTGAAATTTTAAATTATTTCTTAAAAATATACATAATTATAAAATTGCCTACAGAAAAATTACCTAATCGCAACCTAGGTTTGAACTGTGGGGATATATTGAACGGAACACATAACGTCCACCTTGGAATAGAAAATGTTCCGGAGAGCACTGATTGAATTTTTTTTCTCTAGGTCAATATTCTTATTCCTCCCCCCCCCAATTCTACACTACATTAAAAATTGTTGCACCAAATCACTTAATTGTTACTAAAATATACACCTGAAGATGATTTATCACTTATTGAAACCTGGGTGAATATTAAATGTTATATTCTTGGGAAATCGCATTTTTATTTTTTTAGGATTTAAACTTATGCCATTTTTCCTTTTCAGCCTCAGTCTTTTTCGGCGGTTAACGTTACCGTGAATTTTCACCCTTCGTAATCAAGAAATCTGTCCCCTTTGTAATCTTCAATTTTAGAAACTTTCGTGTTTAACAGTTTCGTGCATTATGATATTCCCATTGCTAAGGAGAGATGCTTGGTAACCACATTTGCGCCCCCTTTGCTTTTTCAAGTTAGGTGAGTTTGAAAGAATTATTATTTTTTTATCTTCCCCCTCTTCAATATTTTTTATCCGGCAAAAATGAGTAAGTGGGACCCTTCTACTCTCTCTACTTATGGCCTTACTTACGCGGGGCTTGTTTCAAGTTCCGCGTTCCTTTGAAGCCTAAATTAGCCCCGACATTAAAAGCGTCCGTTCTCGTCACTCGGAAAATACTCTTATTACCACCCGCGTTGCGTGTATTTTGCCTTTTGAGGTCGGAACGTCCTTGTGAAATGGTGATAATTACAGGGGATTGAGACGCATCGGTGGTAACGGGTGCTCGTTTAGGACTTATATTTCTCCCTTCTTCTTTTTGGAATCTGCCCTACTAGAAGTTTCAAAATGTCACCATTTCATTTGAATTCTCTCATAATTCATCTCGTCCTTCCCAGGATACTACTCATTTGGAGGCATCGTTGACATGACCACATAGTAGTACCACGTCCGGGATTCGTCGTAGAGTGCCGTTTACGGTCTGCCTTGGATTGAGGGTATCCGCTTCGATTCAGCGCCTCATTTGCGGGTCCACACTCGAGAGATTTCAAAACCCTTAATGCTTCCAGTGAGGTCAGAGCTACACGGAAAATGTATCAATGGTGGCGGTCGTATTTTATGCAAATGCAAAAAAATATCCTGCAAACAAACAAATTAATTTGGCATAAATATACGAATATCACATACGGAATGTTCTAAATGGAATAGTTAAAAATATTGTGAGAAAGAATAAACTGTGTTTTTAAAGTGGTTAATACATACAACAGAATAACTCTAGATATTCTGAAATATTCACCAATTTACGAGATAAAAAGTTATCGTCCCAGAAATGGAAGACTGTATTTTTAGCTAAAACAAATGAATTTATTTTTCTACAGAGTAATCTTTTAATTCAATACATTATTCCAACATTTCTCGAACGGATGAATTTCATTCATGAAGAGCAATTCTGGAAGAACTGATAAGTACGCAACCATGACTGCTATCATCTCTTCGTTTCATTCAATAAGTATTCCAGTGGGAAATTTCTTTGGATTTGGAAATAGATGCAAGATAAAGGGAGTTAAATATAGAGAAATAGATATAGGGCCATTGTTATAATGAACGATAATTATTTTCCAGGCTTTTTATCACGAATTTTTTCATCAAGTTCGTCAGAGTACTTGCGCAGTATTGGCTATATATTATTCTACTCTTTTCAAATTAATTTAGGAAATCCCTTTTGCATTACAGAAAGATATGGCCATAATGAATCCTTTCCGACATGTGGAATCAAAAGTTTGCCTTTTTTCGACGCAGTGTCTCCCAATTCCTGCTGTTTCGTTCTTGGCGTGTGGCGGTGGAGCCACGTCTCTTTCATAGTAAGATTCCTTCGCTCAAAATCCGTCGGATTCTTTAAAAAAAAGCTTCATTCATTGTTAAGAAATTGAGTTACGTATTTTTTCTGTCAGAATGGAGAAACTTCAAAACAACCACAAAAGGTTAATCTAAGGCATAATTAAGGGTATCCATCTGTAACAAACATTTCTCTTATTTGTTTCTTGATTGTAAAATTTTACCATTATTTCTGATAAGACTATGGACTCAGCATAGTGTATATCACATAAAATTAATCGATAACTGTCCACTATAGTTTTGAGCACATTCTTGATGCTTTCAACTTTGGATGAAGTTTCGTCCTTTACGTAAATCAACAAATTCGACCATTCTCCTCCCATTTTTTAACGTCGAAAACAAAGGAGAAGAATCCTTATAAACTTTTACCAACTTTGAATAAATTTTTGTTTGCTATTATCTGCCCCTAACAAAGAATTTTATTATCGCAATATACCTGTATTCCAGCTTATAATTTTCAACAAAGCACGCACAACATGTCAATTTTAAAAACCGGTATTAACAAACTATCTTACTGATCAACACTGAAACTCGATGCAAACTTTTGACAAGTGTACAAACATAGCAAAAACATTTTTTAATTGATAGCAATGCTATCTTTACGCTAACCTAAAACTTTCCATATTGCCCTCTAGTCAGGAAAAATAGTTTTATTCATTGAATATTTAGAAAACTGTGCTCACAAAAATAGATTTTCTTCAAACTTATAGACAGTGTTTTCAACTAGAACTCGTATGGACGATGATGATGAACTTAGTGGAGGACATTAGTTAAAATATGAAATAAATCCCCAATTAAAAATACAAGTTGACGCATCCTATTGTTTTTGTAAAAAGGGATATACCTACTTCACTTTCCCACATGTGAGATGCCAGTCTCAGATGATTTCTGGCGATGAAAGGAAACACTTCGCTTTTACTCAGAAAGCTTAGTATGTGTTGATGGATTTATCAGCTTAAAGTTGAAGTACTTGATGACGTGAATGATAAATTTTATTTTGGTACACATAAAAATGGTAGTGTCCAGATAGAAACCATGATCTCAAGCATTAAAACCTTAACCACTCCTCATTTAGGCAACTAGATCTACTCAAAATTCCAATCTCGAAAATTTTGCTTCAACCGCGAAGGAAGGCGATTTTTTTTTCAATTGACGCTCATGAAAAAAGCTAAATCTTTTTCAGACAAAGTATGAAATGTCCTCTTTAATTGAAAAATTTTAAAAAAGACCTATTGGAGTATTTAACGGAGATACGATTCGTCGAAATTCCATTTATTGGCTAGATTTTTTCTTCTTCGATACCTTAATAAATTTTTGACGCAGAAGAAACGAGGCTAAGAGAAATGAAAACATTTTATAATATTACACACTATTTCAAACCCCAAACGGTGTAAATGTGTTTTCATATTATTTCTTGGGTGCTCTTAGGAATTTAACACGGCTCCATTCATTATTATTCTCAGCATGAATTATAGTAAATCAAATGTAATGAAAACATTTTATAATATTACATACTAATTCAAAACCCAAACGGTGTAAATGTGTTTTTATATTTTTTCTTGGGTGCTTTCACAAAATTCCCACGGCTCCTTCCATTATTATTCTCAGCATGAATTATGGTCAATCAATGCTCCTTTGCAATACCGCATCCTATGATAGCAATGTAAGTTTACCCAAATAATAACGCTTTCAGTGAATCGGATAGAGCAATGTTTCTTTTAATTCCGATTTTCGCTTCACCGTAATAAAGCTGTGTATGTATGGCAGTCTCTCGTGAACAATCTCAAAATCTCCAATTGGAAAAATCATTAAAATGAAATCATTGAGCAAAACCAGAACCAAATCGGAACTTTTGAAAACTGGACAAACCCGCTAGTCTAAATAAGAGTGATTACAGCATAGCTATAACGCAATAATGACTTAATAATGGATGTTGTACCTTAATTCTAAGATAGAAAAAAATACTTAATTGACGAATTTAAAATTATACCTACCACCTTTCGAAATATACACTTCCGGTTTTGTTCTTTCTCACTTGTACCCTATAATTTGCATTTAATCAATAGTGCTTATTTTTTGCCATTAAAGAAGCAACATTCCGAAATATTTTATTGAATTATATCGTGGGAAAACGTAGAAAAGAAAGATAGGATAAAAACCAATGATTACGGACCGTTCCGAAGGAGAAAAAATAATAAATGCATTGTAAACGAATAGAAAGAATAGAGCTTCTATTGTCAATCTCCTTATTTACTTGCTATATAATTAGCGTTAAATGTTAAATCCAAGCGTCTTATGATTGTTTGATGCATATAAGTATAAATCATAAACACAGTATTCAACCCGAAGGTCGGTTGGGTAGGTGATGGTAGAGTTCACCCAGTACTAATCCCGTAGTCCAACGCTTTACCCCCTGGACAACCGCGACCCACGCATGTAAGTATATAAGTACTTTGTTTATTGAAAAATTTAAGAATTAGAAATTTATTGGATTATTGCGGTTCAGAAGGGGACCTCTCGTCAATAGAAAAAAAATTAGCTACTTCTACTGACGAAGTTTCATAACAACCCTTTTCTAAATCTTAAAAATTTTAGGGTCTCTATTTAAATAGATTGATTTAAGTGACCTTTTGTGTAAAATACTACCCATTACTATATATATATATATATATATATATATATATATATATATATATATATTAAAGAGTATCATCATAAGTGTATCATCCCCGTATAAGGGAATGCAAGCAATTTGGATTAATTATTCTAAAGTAAGAGGAAAAATATAAATCATGAGTACGTCAAATTGATTAAACGATGCGCAGGTGGAACTGACTCCTTAAAGAAAAAACCTCCACTTCCGTGGAAAAAATAAGTTGATGGGTGGAAAGATAGACCTTCCTCTTTCTTCACCTCAACCGAAATTGGGGTTAACTGCTCCCTTCAGTATGATGCTAACACGAAAGCATTACTTTTCCGAGTCCTTTTCCTGTATGTTTCCGGGAGCAATATAGTAGGTCACCCCACACTGTACCGGGCAGAATAAGGCTCATCGAGATTTCTCCTTCTCCCACACCCTTATCCGAAAAAGCCATATACTGTGTCGAGTGCTATTCGCCTAACTTGTCTCGCAATCAAGCCTAACTTGTCTCGCAAAATGAAGCCACGCATGCTCCTGAACTGAGGTGTAGCTGATTAAAAAGAGGACACATATAGTAACCGAATTGTGGCCCAATAAATCATTGTCGACATATTTGTGTCACCGTATGTACCATAACACACTAGAACACATCATTCGCTTTAATCTCAGACAAATCATATTGCAAGATTATCCTCAAAATTGTTTCGAAAATCTAAGGTTTCGTTTGAAATCCCAGTTGAGGAGCATTAAACGTTTCACCGATATATCACATTTTTTGGAGAGAAAAGAGTGACTACAGGACTGCCGGGGAATTCGCCTATATTAACCTTTCATAAACACATATTTCGTTGCTCATTTGTCTAAAATAACATTTAAATGTTAGAGAGAATTCATTTATAGGAGAGGGAAAACTAGGACATAGAAAACTAAACTACAAACCGGAGAACTATTTGACCATGTGTCAGTCACTGACATTTCTATTTCGCATGAGAGCAGTAAGTTAAAAAATCTAGCTGCTCTCTTTATTTCCATGCAAACATACTTGACAAACCATATTTGACACAAGTAATGGAAAGTATAATTGAATAAATTATTCATTATTTCTTAATATAATTTCTTTATTACTTAGTTAATCGCATGAACAATTATCTCATGTCCGACCAAGTGGTTCGGGATTGAGATAAAGTTAATTTGAACCTTCAAGGTTTGTTTCAAATAAAACTATAAAATGATTTCGTACATGAACACTTGCATTTTTCATTCTTATACGCCATTATGCGTATAAAACGTAGTTATATATTTTTATCTACTTACCCGTAGCTTTGATTAGAAATCACTGGTAAATATTTTCCAATTAGCACTAATGTAACAATTGGCGTAGTTTTCCTTAGCTTTTACACCTTGGAAGTCATCTAAGATTTTCTCATGTAATTGCATATGCGTGTTAAATGATGTACTTAGTAGATGTCAAAGGATGTAATTCCTTTAAGGGGGAGCTTTTACAGCAAAGGATAAAGGAAATGGAGGCTGTCAATTTCATTACAGTACGCGCATTAGCTAGTTAGGGCAATGTGATGTGGGGTACATTAATCGACCCAGAAATTCCTGGATCTCACAGCCAAGACGCTAAACTTCAAAATTCCGTTTGAGCTCTCACCAAGCACTCCTTGTACTAACGAGCAATTACTGACGCCTCAAATTTTAAAGATTTCTCCAATATCCAACCAGGGCAACCGGCACATCTACATTATAATGAATGTAATGAGCATTCCCATCTTTCGTCATAATAAATCTCTGAGTTCAATGAAGACACTCTTTCACAAAAATACTTTCTTTTACCCTTCTTTGAGAATATCGAAGTTTGAGAAAACTATAATTTATATATTATGTTGGAGTAATGCTTTTTTGGATATTGTGAAAAATTCTACGTTTTATAGTTCCAAACCCTGTTTATTATATCCTTCATTCAATTAATTAACAAAAAAAATTCCGTGACCCTATTTTTTTCATCAAGTCTTGAACGAAGACAAATATTTTCATTAAAGTTTGCACAGAAGCAAATTTATTCCTATCAAAAATCAGTATCTATTTCAAAAAATAATATTTAACAAAATGTTGCGTAAATGGTGATAGGTGATTTTACCCCACCTATTGATGACCTTAACTTTTTTCAGGGCTTGTTTAGCCGACCATTGGAGGAAGTAACTAACATATTCTTTTCTATCACCATTTGTAACCAAGCAAAAGCAATTATTTTATGTTCAGTGGTCATTTTATTTTACATTCAGACAAACAGGCATGTGAAAGAGGAAGGAATTAATTTTCATTTAGAAGACAAATACGCTTCAGTTGACATAATTACTATTTATTTATTTTGAAACATTATTCACGGTATTAACAAGCCGCCCACCGTAAACAAACATTTACTTACGATATTCATCATTAGAATGATTTTGACATAGAAATAAATTTTACACGGGCCACAAATTCAGATATGGCTCTCACTAGAAAATAATTAATAAACCACAATTTGAACAAGTATGTTCCTCCCAATTACTGGTACAAAATGACAACGTACTGTAAGTTAAATTGACGTAAAAAACTCATTAGGTTACGGTAATACGGATAAAGTTAAGGTAAATCGGATTCAAATCCCGGTCAAATTTCTCAAAGCGGGTATCTGGAGTGCGGTGCGATATCTCAGAGATGCGATAATCCTTTCCGATTTTGCTCCAATGAATCCACATAAAATTCAATCGCTGTAACCTTGTATAATAGAAATACGATGATTACACCGCAGACCTTAAGAATATGAATTCTACGGACGAGCAAAAGACATTTGGGTAGAATCTGAAGCATAATGAATGTGAGAGGGGGAGAGGGATAGATATAATCCGACGGATTCATTCAAAAGAGATGAGAGGGGTATTTTATTCGTCTTCAGGTGATGTGTTCTTGATTCGCGATTGTCGGGAGACTGTTTCACCAAGTGCTGAAGGACGGGGGAAAGCCGAAAGGTCAAGGGCACCTGCGGGGAGGAGAAAGGAGGGAGAAAGGGGAAGATAGAGGGAACATGTATGGGAAAGGTCATTGCTATTATAGGAATTCAACCATTTACGGTATGTTTTGGATGGACAAAGATTGAACAAGGATGTATTTCTTTGTCCATTCTAGCAAAACGTAACCTGATATCCGACAACACAATAAACCCTATTTCAATTCCTCATTCTCCCTTCCCACGAACATTCCAACCAACATGACTATTCTATTCCCTTTCCTCGTTCGCCTTACGCATTCCCTCAATCACAGATTTGAACATCCTATTAACAACTCAAAGACTGTGCATCATTATTTCCTTCCTCCATTGGATTTCTACCAGGAATTCCCTCTCCTTCTCCACCATTCCTAGTATCATCTCGCGTGTTTTCCTTTCTCTCCACTTAACCTATTCCCTCCTCCACACCCACATTAACAAACCCTCCGATTGGCGCCTATCATTCTGTTTAAACGACTATGTTTCTACACTGCACAGAACCACACTAAATATCGAAACTCTAGACTTTTGAGCCTTTTATTGACATCTTACTCAACGTCCTTGCTATGAGTTTCCTCATTATTGTGAAAGCCTCTTTTCCAAACACAATTCTTATTCCGATGTCCCTACTATTTGAACCATCTTGTTGCAAAATACTTCCAAGATAGGTAAACCGCTCCACCTGGTCTAGTTTTTGACCTCCTATTGCCTCAGCCTTCCTCTTTCTCGAAAAATATATCACCTTTTTTTATTTTACACTTCCGTACCAGTCACACTGGTTTTTTTATGCGTTCAGCAATGACTGTAATCCCTTGGCTGACTGAATGGCTATCTAAGTTTGATACTCCGCGAAACTAACCGATTTTATGAATAACCCACCGAGTTTTATTCTTATCTCAAGTTCTTCACATGATTCTTCAATCATTTCCTCCACGTATATATTTAAAAGCAAGGTGTTTCAATGATCCTCTCATACCTTTCTTCTTAATACTGCCAATCCCGACTTGTCATACGCCACTCGCACCTGAGCAGCCTGGGATACATACATACAGGGCGAATAAGTCGCCTATCCCTCCAATCTGATCCTATTTTCTGCTATATATTCTTCTTCTTGACATATACAAAACATAGAAGTACTTCTTGATTATATGTTCCTGTCGATTAGTGTACTTCATGAACACAAACTGATAATTCCCAAAGTAATCTTTTCTCTCCTCTCCATCCTCGCAGGAGCATCATACTTTGTATTGGCGTTTGTGAATATAACCAGGATTGTTGTTTTACATGTACTGTTTGCATATATGTTTCATTGTATCTCTGTGTATATTATTTGCATGTACTGTATGTGTGTATGTTGTATATATTGTGTCATAAGTATTGATAACCTAGGTAACTGATGTATTGTGTTGCTGCATGTTAATCCTAAGATAATATATGTATTAATTTTATAGCTATCTATGTCTAATTAGTGAAAAGTATTTGTAAGTTCAATATTGTAAATGTGTGATGAGGGATTAGGTGGTAGAAGAAACTCCATAGTCTCAATCTTGCCCCAAAATGCAGTCGCATTCTAATCCTTCATCACTGTTAAATATTTTCTGCGAGAAACACAACTATTCTCTTAAATGGATCGCATATCCCATTTATTTCTCAACATGGCTTCTTGCGGACATGTGGACTCGAACAATTACCATATTCTTTGGTTTAACTATTACTCTCCTAATAATATCTCATGGATCGAAGACCCTATGTTTGCTACGTGTCTTCTCAACTTTTTGATAAATATTGCGGCCACCAGTCACTCGGTATCTTCTCCTCTGCTGTACATTACTCTACAGCCATCCTTCTTCCATAACAATCCTTCCATTTCACCTCGAGCAGTCCTAACATATCTATATTTCCATTCTTCAACTCTTGCTATTATATAGTTATTTGTAGCTATTATATAGTTATTTGTCCTCGAAGTCATTTTAATGTTCCATATCCCTTTTATAACAGCCTCGCTCCCCATCCATGTCTTCTATATTGCTGCTGTCGTCGAATTCATTTGGCAAGGATTATTTCAAACGACACGCGCGGAAACACTGTAACTCCCACTGTTGGGCTCGACCTAGTGGACCGAGGCCCGTAGTTACCAGGACTCAACTTAAATAAATGTCCATCATTGTTTCGTGGGAAAATTAATTGATTTCCCGTTGATCGATTTAATTGGTTTCCCATTTTCCTCAATAGAGTTCTTAATGTGACGGCATCACTCAGATGGCTGCCCCGCAGAGTTCAAACGCCTTTGCTAAGGCCACCTTACTAAGGGAGATAGTGCAAACTACCTTTCGTATGACTCTTACCCTTCGACCTATCTGGCATGGGTGACCCTAACAGGATCAATTATCATGGTTACCCCTACGACAGCTCTAGGTTTCATCAGAACGAGCAACCCCTTGCTCTGTGTCAAGGTTGTAGTCCATGGGGAGGGAGAAGAGGATAGTTTGGGAAGAAAATTGAAGAGAATTGCCTCGGGAGGTGATAGGAAACGAGGGAGAGAGAAGTGGCGTAGGCTGTATGTTACGTGAAAGCAATGTGGGAGGTGCGATTGGTTGGGGAGAAAGAAGGAATCCAGCGTTAGGAGACAATTAAGGGAGCCAAAGGAGGAAAGGGTGCGGGGTTTTGGGATGGAAAGGTGAAAAGGGGCACATTCCCCCCTTGATAGGTTGAATCCAATGAGGGTTTGCCATTCGTTTCCATCTCCCCATCCAAATTCGTTCCACGCATTGTGATAGCAGAAACATCACTTCAGTGAAAGTGAACATCCGATCGATCCATACACATGAGATAATATTCAATAAAATAAGTATTGGATGGAATTAAGAGCATAATTTGTACTGTTCCCTCTTTTATTAAACTTTAATTCTTTTAAACGGTTGAATAATTACTGCTAAGGTACCGTTAGGCATCTTTTGTAGTTTTGCACCACCACATCACGCCAAACACGTTCAAACAAACTAATAATAATAGTTTACAGCACTAATAGTGCTGTAAAATTTGGAGGATTAGACCAATTCTTTTGTTTTATTTTTAGATCCCTTATTTATTCTCTCACGAATGTAACTGATTCCAATCAGACCTATAGTTCATAATAACATATTTGAATATAATAAGCGATATTATTATTTTAGGTAATCTACCGATTAAGGTAGGTTATCCATGAACACAAATGGCGAACATTTCTCTTGTCTCTCCAAACAAAACACATCCCAAACATCCTAATAAAATAATATATGGCACAAAGTTGATGTATACTTTTGATAATCTCCTTCCATTCCCACATAAAGCATTTTTTATCTGAGATCGGTTACCTGATGAGATAACTTGAGATAATCAACTAAATATTCATCAAATTATTTTAATTTACGAATAAAACGTAAATTTTATCTAAAAAAATGGCACCTGATGCCACTTTTAATGTTCACGGCCACAGAACTAAAATTTTTACCTTCGTCTTGGTCAAAATTCTCTCCCCTTCCAGTGGCAGACCGTGGGGTCTAAGATAAGCGAGAGATGTACAATCTCATCGCACCCAGAGTCAAAAGGAACGCGTGACGCCTTCATTAAGAAACTTCCAGTTTCATAATTTTTTTTCCCTTGGAAATACTAAATTACTACTTCCCCAACTCAAAGTACGTTTTCACTTAAACCGTAGTGGATAGAGGCCGGAGGAGTGATTCCACCAATTAGCAACGCAAAAAAATCTTCCGGGGTCCTGGATTATTGGCGACGCCTTTGTTATCCCCTCCCGGCGTAGAGATCACTTTTATAAACCTGTCGCGACGTCGAACACCGTCATTAACCTACCACGAGCATCTTTTTTTGCGGACGACATTCGTTATAGCGGGACGATTTAGGATTTCCAAGACGATCCTCACTCTAAGGTCTGCTCCTATTGAAGATTTTTCGACAGATGGAGAAATAAGCATTTCACCGCGTGCTCTCTTTCATGGGAAGGGATTTTCCTGAAATTCCACTAACTCCGCGAGTTTCCTACCACCCTCGGAGGCTGCCGCAGTACACCTTTCAATGCTTTTTTCACTGCAATGAATCCCGAATAAAATTTACCTTGACGACTTAAGTGAAATAGGAAGATATAAATAAGAAAAACGCCATACCGTTACCGCCATTACTGTACATAAAATACTAAGCGATAGGGAATTTAGGCATGAATCTCTTACTAACCTTCCTAATACTAAAAATTTAGCTAGGATGATGTGCTTTAGACCGAAATGTGATGATCTTCTAAAAAACAAGAATTATGGAGGGAAAAGTAGCGCATTGTTGATACACCGTAGCCATGACGGCGTGGTACAAGATGTAAACATTGATTGTCAAAGTCTATCAACTCAAAGATTGTTTTTTTACAGCCATTAAAGGTTTTCTCGTCACCTGTTATTACTTCATACTTCCTTGAGCTGTGACCCCTTCCAACACCCTCACCTAATTCACTCTTGACCTTCTTCTGCAATCCTTTTTTTTTAGTTATGCCCTTCAGCGAAATACTCTGGCCTAGAGTGAGTACACATGGGAAGAGAGGAGTCAGTAAGAAGACTTAGAGGGAATGGACTCCTTGGCAGAAAGGAGGAAAAAGTACAAGCAGTAAAAAGGTGCTAAGGAGATAATGGTTGTGCAGTCTATGCATGACATCTTATGGTCAAATAAATGGGAAAGAAAAATGCTACATTTAAGTGATTGCATAAAATTAATTTAATTAATGTGGCTCAAAAGCCATTCATTCATTCGACCCTAATGTTTAACATTTAACGTGGTGAGAAAATATTTTTCACCCCCCAGGTCGAGACGAGTATTCCAGTTCGAATTACCATTCAACTACCTCAATAATTGAATAATCACCTTCAACACGTCACTATTCAGAAATTTCACGACCCAGTAAGGGCTAGTGCTTTCAGCAGAAAACTTAAAGTAAATGAGGACGGATCACTCCATTTACTTTAAGTTTAGGAGATTTATGATTGGGAGTGGCGATGTGGGAGGGCGAGGAAGAAAATGAAGAAAGAGATAGGGAGGGAGGAGAATTAAAGTTACTCGTACTCGTGTTATTCGTACTCTTCAACAGCTCTTTCCGTTTCATTTCAATTTTAACGCGAATTAAAATATTTTGACAAAAAATGTCTTTGTCTGATATCCCTAAAAGCTACTTCCAAATACCCATCCTTTAATCTAGAAATGAACTGAAGAGTTGGTACTATGCAGGAACTCGATTCAATGAAATGATATTATTGAAAGTGGCATTTTTTCCTGGATTACTTACATATCCAAGCTTTCACGAGGTAAAAAATGATGAAACCTTAGGGTATCCTTTCGATTTACATTGTCGTAACTGAAAGGTGCACAACTAATGAGATAAATTATTTGAAAATACTATTTCTTAATTATTTAAATCTTCTGAACGAAAGAAATTACGTTGACCATATATATATATATATATATATATATATATATATATATATAAAACATAAACACATGCATACATATATATGTTCAAATCCCAGATAAGGGAATATTTTAACGTTTGTGATCTGCTCAAATCCGCCTTCCCAACCTTTCCTGTGTTCATCTTTTATGTGTTTTCCTATCCCCTTTCCTTATATCTATTTCTATGTGTGAAGTAATATATATATATATACATATAAATATATATTACTTTTTGTTAACGTGTAAACTTTTGATAAGATGTTTGTTTGATAGTTGTGTCCATCCAAAAACCTACCTTAACCGGTAGATTACCTTTAAAAAAAATATATATATATATATATATATATATATATATATATATATATATATATATATATATATATATATATATTCACTGATAGTCATAACAAACACAGAAACCAAAACACACAAAAGAGGGAAAACTCACTGGTTCTCGAATTTTCGGTGGTCCAACCACCTTTCTCAAGAGGAATTAGGAACATATATATATATATATATATATATATATATATATATATTATTAGGTAATCTAGGTTTTTGGATAGACACAACTACCAAATAAATATTTTATATATATATATATATATATTTATATAAAATTTCCTCTTTAATAATGACGTCATAATGGCATAACGGATTATAAAATTGACCCAGTTCACTTTGTGCCAAACAATAAAAACATTAAAAATTAATAATGTCGATCCAGGCACATAGAATTGGCAGCCTTTTAGTTCAAACACGGGAAAATATTTTCTTTTTCGTGAAGTTCAATATCCAATTCGCATAAATGGATTCACAAACCATTTCAAATATAGCTTAAATGAGTATTAAAAAAAATATTCATCGACCATGCTCCTTTTTTATTATATCAAGAATTATTTTTTTTTGTTACGAGTGAGATAGCAGAGAAAATCGACTTTAATAAATAAATCGCATAAGAAGCTTCGAATATTTCCGCCTGTCGATTTATTTGCTCCTATCGCTCGCTCTTCTCTTCTCTTTGCTTCCATCCATCTTTTCTTTTCCTTCTCTATCATCTTTTTCTCCTGTACCTTCTTAGGTGGGCGTGAGAGCGGGGAAGATTGATTTTTTTTCCGCCGCCGTGCCTCCGCCGCTATAAAGTCCTTCCTTTTCATTTCCTCCGCGGAAATTTGCTGGAAACCGCGGGGAGAGGTTTTGAGCATGGAAGCGCAGGAAATTTTGGTTAAGGGAAGGGGCGTGAGAAAGGAGTAAATACCGAGGTAAGAAAGGAGCTCTAAAAAGAAACGCGAGCTCAGGAAAGTCGGATCGTACAGAAGGTGTATTGGAGTAAACGGAGAATAAGTCAACCCGCTAGTCTTTTGGTGTCGAAAATATTCATGGTGGTAAAGACAACTGTTTCACTTGAGTTCCATTTTTTTTCAAAAATAATCAAATTGCTCCTGTAAGGAATAAATTATTCGCTTTGAGCACAAGTAAAAATTATGTCAGAACATTTTTGTTTGACCCTGGTCTTGTACAATGTTGAAGACATGATCTTATTGGATACGTAGGTTATAGTGAGAAAGGGAGACACAAAAATCAACTTTTCCACGTAAAAAGATATCATTGTAGAATTTGTTGCTTTCTACAACAAAATTTGGGGGGACAATTCGAAAGGGGTTCATTTTAGAAAGAAGATAGTGTCCATATTCCGATAGTTAGGGCTGATTATGTCTTTCAAATACATGTAAATGAAACACCTATGCGATTATTTTATTTAAATACCAATTTCATAAATATATCATAAAATATAGCCAACCATTCATATTTGTTTTAATATTTTTTATTTAAATTTGAATATGAAAGCAAAATTAAAGACCATCTCATGATTAAATGCGGATTGAAATTATCAGATCAGCTTAAATTTGGCACTTTTTGATTTTATGATTATATTATTTATGTGGATTGGTCTGAAATTGATGTTTCAGTGTAATTAATGAACATACAAATCGTACTCCTATTAAAAATCTTGGTGAGAGTTCAAGAAACATAATTTTTGATAGCATTAAGGTCAACTTTTTTCAGAGAATGGCGAGTAGTCGAAGAAACCTGTAATGCGAAATAAAAGTCTGTGAACTCTACAAAGTATTTTCCTCACTATCATCATGAAGAAGCAGAAAGTAGAGCCTTAAACCATAACAAAATTAATAAACCCTTATAAAGGTATGTTTATAAACTAATATAAAGTGTATAAAACAATTTTCTTACAATTTAACCATTAATTAACTATCCTACATAAGTTCCAATATACGCGATACCGTTTAAATTGTCTATACACCATATATTTAAATATGTTTTTAAAAGAAGTTAACACGGTGACCTCCGAAGAACTGACGCCTTCACTAGACTTCAAATTAAAATTAAAGCTCTAAAATTGAAAATGTAAAAGCCAGCATCTTATGCCATCGGGGCCATTAACGTTTATGTTGCCATTAGTAGTTATGAAGAAAACTTCAGTTTTCGCAATAATACTATATGTATTTCAAAATATTAAGACTTATTTGAATGAAAAATTAGACTACTATATGTAAACAAATACGTCTAAGTGAAGAAAAAACCATGCTTAGAATCTTGGGTCCAAGCAGGCTTATAAAAAGAGACGTTTCAGGCGTGATATGGTGGAATATCATGATTAATTAAAATTGGCAATTTTCCACAAAATTTTTTTATTATTGTTAATACGACCGATACTTTCGATGTAACTACATCATCTTCTGGTCCAGAAGATACCAGTCACATAAAGTTGATGTAGTTACATCGAAACACGTCGTATTAATGATAAAGCAATTTATTTTGTGGAAAATAATACATGAGTTTATAAATGCTTACGAACAACTGGTCACATTCCCCTGGTAATAGTAACCCTACACTTTAAAACAGGAAAGATTTCCATAATTTATCCCTTACCTTCAAGCAAATTAGATTGGTTTTGGTTTTCAAAATAACCGATCAATTA
>CM073770.1:46036127-46046127 GCA_037158775.1 Hetaerina titia | reverse complement strand
GTAATTCTCTCGTCTGAATTTTTACCCTCGAAGTGTGGAACAACGCGCGGTAAATAATTGCATTTTGATTGCAAAAATGCGCATTCGTTAGGCTTTTTTTTATGAGAATCAAAAGGGATGGTAAGCCTCTTCACAATCTCAAACTCAAAACCGATGGTTTTATCATGTGATGAAATAATTAAAATTGTTTTTTTTTAAATTTATATTCAGTTAATCACGAGTGTTGTGCATTTAGGTAAAAAATGTATAACATAAAAAAATTGAGCTCCGCCGAATTTTTAATGCAAATTTAAATGAAAACCAAGCAAAAGAGCTCATTTGGCCGTAATTTAAATTAACATTGAAGGGGATATTGATGAAGTTGACACCTTTTATTGACACTGCTCTAAAATCTTGTTAACAGAATTTGGATGATCATATCCGGTACGATATCTCTGTGGTTCTTCAATGATTGAGAGGTCCATTGTTACGTTAATTCCAGTTGGATAATGACTTGCTTAGACCAGATTTTAGATTTTATTAGGAGGAATTTTAGAATTAAATTTTTGAAAATATGTGCATTAAAATTTTAAAATAAAAGAAAAGAGGAACAAAATAAATTTAAATATGCATGGGATCAAATTGATCAACTCGGAACAGTTAAATACTTGGGTGTATACACTGAAATCAATGTACTATATTTTCAAGGCGTCAACACATGTGGAGAATATACGGGTTAGCTTTGAAAAAACCTATGTATCATTTAACGGGTGGTAGGAAAATGTAATGAAATGGCTAGAGAAAGGTAATGCTCGACTTTAATTAGGCTACTTGTTGGGTAGCACGATAAGTATTTGGAATCTATGGAAGATCAGGTTTATTAAGTAATTGGAAAATGTTCAAAGACTATCAGTTTTATTAATAAAAGATGTGAAACGAAGGTAAGTACGGTGGTTATGTTGTAGGAATGGGTTGGGAACCGATTGACTCACGAAGGCAGGAAGGACTTTGATTGTATTGATCCCCATCCAATTTTCATTTCTACCTCCATTTCTTCCCATGCCTCTTTAATCATTTCCTCCACATATACGTTGAAAAGCACCGGTGATAATGTGCAACCCTGCCTTACGCCTCTTCCTAACATTGCCCATCCAGACTCTTCGTTCCCCAATTCACTCTATCAAACGCCTTTTAGAAATCTACGAAACAGACAAATTCATCCTGATGGTATTCTATATTCCTCTCCATTATTGATCTCATTAGTGAAACGGCATCACGTGTGCCTCTCCCCTTCCTAAACCCAAACTGATCATTCCCTAAGTAATCATTTGTCCTACTCTCTATCCTTTCGTTGATGATCCTGAAAATAACTTCATTTGCGTGGGATATCAGACTTATTGTTCTGTAGTCCTCACATGACGCAGCCTTTATCTTTTTCGGAATAGTGATTAACACTGATCTCAAAAAATCTTCCGACCAGATTCATTTCTCATAGAAACTGCAAATCAGCCCACATTTCCCTAAACACTTCAGTAGTTCCTCAGAAATGTTGTCAACCCCCACGGCCTTATTTGGTTTCATCTTCCCTGTCATGCCCTTTCTATCTGATCGTCGAGTATGCCTGGACCTAAGCTATCTTCATCTACGTCATGTTCCTTTTCTATCTCTAACTTAAGATGGCCTAAGTTCTTTACCAAACAGTTCTTTCTATTTCTACTATTATCTTATCCGACTTATCTCTAACTGTTAGCACATATCTTCCCTTCTTACCTCCCCATAATGATTTAACCTTACTCTATATCGCACCAATTTCACCCTTCCTCTGCAAACTTTCTATATCCTCGCACTGTCTTCCACCATTCTCTCAATGTATTAATTAATTCTTGGTACTTCTTTTGGCATATCTCTGTACTTGAATTCTTTCATTTCTTTCTATTATCTTTCATTCTAATCATTTTATCCGTGATCCATGGTTTCCTTGTCCTTTCCTCATTAACTGTTTCTAAAGTTTATTTTGCATCTTTCGATAACCCTCCTTGATACATTCCCATTTTTATTCGATAATAATTAGCTCTTTACTGTCATCCATGATTTTTTAGAGCCCACTGATACTTCTTTCTTGCCAACCCGATTCATGCTTCTACATTTCATTTTCTAATCCGCCGCCCTTGTTTTATCTTTTCAAAATCATCACTTCATAACAACTAAATTGTGGTCAGAGTCCGCATCCGCTCCCAGGAAGCTGTAGGAATTTATCACACTGTTCCTGAGCCTGTGTCTAACCAGAATATAATCTAACTGATACCTTTCTGAGTCGTCTGGAGTTTTCCATGTACGACTATACCTATGTCTTTTGTGGTATCTAAACCATGTGTTAACGATGACTATCCTCTAACCCTACAGAACTCAATTGCTTTCTCCCCGCGGTCATTCCTCGTACCTAAACCGTAGACCCCCACCTTATCACCATCTCTTCCTTTGCCTACGGTCACATTTCAAAACCAAATTACTATCAAATGTTTCCCGCCAGAAATACACACAAGTATGCCCTCTAACTCCTGTCGACTTCTTCCTCCTTACGATTGCTTGGTGCCATGTATACCTAAACAATGACCAACTTCGTTTATTCTAATTTTACCTCAGTAGTAATATTCTATTCGTTTTTCTCGATGTTGATTATTCTTCTTCCTACCTTTTTATTCAATATTATACCCTTACTGGTTCTCATCCCATCGCTGTATATTATTCTGTAACAAACACTCCACTAATCCCAGCTATCCTTCCATTCCACTTGGCCTAAACCTAAAATATCTATAATTCCTATTTCCATCTCTCTCTTTATGTTTTCTACTTTTCCTCTGTTCAATATTGTCCTAACATTCCAAGTTCCTGTTCTATGTAAATTGGTCTTTTTCTTCTACGCATTCTGTCCAACTGCTGTCGGTATTCTTTTACAAGGGTTTCGTGAGATGACGATTGCGGAAGCCTTGTCTCTCCCGTAGCCGGGCACGACATATGGCCGACTGGTTGGAATTTCCTAGGGTTCAGGACTCATATTCTCTATATTGTCTTACTATTATCTTACTCCTCTTATCTCTAAATGTTAGCAGTTAGTGTTTTTCATGTGACACTATCACTCAATGGTCGCCCCACTTGGGTCAGACAACTTTCCAGTCGCCTCACTGAGGAACAGACGCTGCGTGGACTACCTTTTGTCTGGCTCCTAACCTTCGACCTATCTGGCATGGGTGACCCTACCAGGTGCAATTATTATTACTACCGTCAGCACAGCTCAAGGGGTCATCGGAACACACAAGCCCTTCCACCACATCATGGTTATAGTCAAAGTATGATGTGGAAGCACTCACGAGAGCAATATAACATTAGGACGGCAAAATAGAACACAGAATAAAACAGATAACACGTGAAAGGATACTCACATTGTAGATTGTTTGAGCTTTCGGCCTACTCCGAGGCCTTCTTCAGGTCAGACTGAGTCAATCAAACAATCTACACTGTGAGTGTCCTTTGTTATCTATTTTATTCTGTGTTATATTGTGCCGTCCAAATTTTATATATGTGTAAAAAAAATATACATATATATATACATACCATACATATATATATACCCATATAGGCTTTTGAAATGTGGGTGTGGAGAAGAATGGAGAAGGTGAATGGACCGAAAGGAAAACAAATGAGGAAGTACTAGAAATGGTGGGGGAGGAGAGGGGTTTGTTGAGAGAAATCCTATGGAGGCAGGAAAATGGATGAAAGGCGTATTGAGCGGTAGTGGAATGTTGAAGAGGGTAATAGAGGGGAGAATGTTGGGTAAGCGAGGTAAGGGTAGGAACAGGATAGGGATGTTGGACGGGATGAAGAGAGGAAAGAAGTACACCGAGATGAAGAGGGACCTGATATAGATTAGTTTGCTAGGTGGGGAGTCACCAAATGTTTATTTGATACTCGTGTCCATCCAAAAACCTACCTTAACCGGTAGATTACCTAATAAAAAATATACCCATATACATACACACACATATATGTATATATGTATTTCTCTATGTATATATTTATCTGTATATATAAAAAATGTATATATATATATATATATATATATATATATATATATATATATATATAAGTTCTGTTTTGATCTTTTACCAAGAAATGTATACACGAATTCCGACTAAAAGAAAACATTTTTGCGTATCGATTGTAGCCTATTCACCCGTAAATCGTCATTTATCGTACACCAATTAAATTAAATTCATACGCATTTGATTAACTTTCTGTGGCATGAAGTTTTCTCTCGAACAATAAACATTGAGGCTGACAGTGTCACAAAATAACATTTCCACTGCTGCCCAAATGAACTAGGCATGAGCGTAGAAAAGAAATACTAATGGCATCTCCTTATCAACACTAAAACAGTGATGATGATCAAGGTGTTATTCATTGATTCCGTCCGACGTATGAATGAAACGTTTTCAGTAACTGCGCATCGCCGTATTTTCACTGAAACGGAGTAACTAGAACTCCTTAGCAGTTTTAACCGAATGTGTGAAAGTTCTCCCAAGATCGCAACCCTTTCCGTTTCCACAATATTCTTTCGCATTATCGCCTCACTTCCCACGCCCCAGCCAACTTTCGCGTTCCTACTCCTTGCCATGGAGTCTAATTCTAAGGGAATTCATAAGGCGTGAACGGCTGAGAGGGAGCTTGGATCTTTACGCTTCAATCCCTCCATATCCACCCCGTTTTTCTTTTGAAACAGGCTTTCACCTCAGTCTTATTTTCTCCGGGAGGAAAATAGTGTGTGGGGTTGTTTTGAGGCAATATATTTGGCGGCCGAGGGTGGAGGGAAGCGCAGGGCACTGTAAATTCGCCACCCTCTCCTACGCCTACTCCCTCCCTCCTGCCACCGAAAATTTTCGACTCTCCCGCCTCCCTTGAGAAATTTCAAACATTTTCTTGCTTTCCAGAGCGTATTTATTTTTTTCATATTTATGTTGCATGATGATTAATCATATATTGCGTCTGCCCTTTAAAAACATCTGCCTCACCTCCAAGGGGGGGGGAGTGAAAGGTCGTGCTTTCTATTTCAGTACCCAACCACTGGGCACACTGAATCGAGTCTCCGGCGGCGTCAGAGCTTCTTGTGAGGCTACGCCGATAAAGCTTGTATGGGGCGAGGCCTTGAGCAAGACAGGCTTCTGCCAATCGGAAAAACTAATTTATTAAACCGTGAGTTAATATTTACTGAGATATAGGAAGATTATTATATAACACTATACATAAAACCTTTAGTTCATAATTCAAGCAGATTCCACAGAAGTTTTGCATGAAAAATTTTACGAATCAATAATTTCATACAGACTTATTTTTGGCACACACACACACACACACACACACACACACACACACACACACACACACACACACACACACACACACACACACACACACACACACATATATATATATATATATATATATATATATATATGTATAATTATTTATTTATTTTTATATTTTTATTTAACACATCCGAATTACTTCGAAGAAATCATATATATATATAACCATAAACACAGTAATCAACCCGAAGGTCAGTTTAGTTGGTGATGGTAGAGCTCACTCATGTACCAAGCCCGACGGCGTGTGAATATTCACACATCAGGGTAGGGGGGCCAGTTCCTTTCCCTGTACTGGTTATGGTTTCCCAGGAAGATCTGGTACCCGAAAAATCAACTAGATTGGGTGGAGCTGCAGGTGCCCCAAGTGCCTTGCCCGGGAATCGAACCCGGGACCCTCCGGTCAGTAGTCCAATGCTCTACCCACTAGACCACCGCGACCCGCCATATATATATATATATATATATATATATATACATAAATATATTCATTCACATAGCAATACAGATAAGGAAATGGGAAAGGAACACACATAAAGGACGAACACAAGAGAGGTGGTGATGGCGGATGTGAGCAGATCACTAATATAAAAATATTTTCCTCGACCGGGACCTGAACACCGGATCTCTCCACTTGCCGGGCGGATGCTCTAACCACTTGAGCTATCGAGAAAACGTACTTTACATTGAAATCTGCGATCTTATAAAGCGCCAAAGTGCTCCGAATCATTGCCCAGAAGATGGCACTAGGGAGCTGTTACACCCAGCAAAGGAGAAATAGACAAACACAAGAGGAGAATGGACAGTAGGTTAGCAAGCATACAACATCATAAAGGATAGGAACGGTGCGTTTCATGGCACGCATAGCCAGAAGAAGAGACGAGCCATATTGGCCAAACACCCATTCAAACGCGGAATCCCGCCATACGGCGAATAAATATTCATTCATAAATTATTAAATTATTATTAAATATTCATTCATGTGACTCATATATTATCTTCCGAAGAAGACGGAGTTCGAGTCCGTCGAAATTATCAAGATATTATTGTGAGTGTTCTATTTATGTGTTTTCGTGCTGTGTGTTGCTGTCTAAGTTTTTTATTCAACACTTCCGTGTTACTTCGAAGAAAATGGACTATTTGACACAAACACAGAAACAGAAGCACATGAAAGAGGGACTCACTGGGTGTCGAATTTTTGGTGGTGCAACCACCTTTCTCAAGAGGAACTGTGTTTGTGTCGACTAGTCCATTTACATTATCGTGCACGTCCGTGGGTTTTTCACAAAAGTGACAAAAGGGGTGAATATACATGTATATATTTAGCTGACAAAATATTTCATACCGAGGAAACGTAATTTACACTCAAATCTGCGGGGGGTTTATGCAACCAAGTGCCCCGATTTATTGGCCAGGAGATGGCGTTAAGGAGCAGTGTCACCCACCAAAGGAGAAATAGACGAAAAAAGAGGAAAGCAATGATACAACCTCATAAAGGATAGGAACAGTGCGTTTCGTGGCACGCATAGCAAGAAGAAGGAGGCGAGTGGAAGTCGTTCTAGTGGAAGTTTGATTCTATTTATAAATACGAAAGAATTTTTTAAAACTACGTTCTAAGTCGTTTTTATGTCACGTTTGGGATGATATATTGCCAACTTCAGCGTTCTAGCAAGTTTTCCACGCTCATAAAATCGTGACTTAGGGCTCCGTCTTGCTAAAAAAAATGACCTAGGGATCTTATTTTCTGAGTGGAAAACTCTTGCCACCTCTTAAATCCAATTCAAAGTGAGCGTTTTCAAATTTGACGGTTGCTAGATGTAGATGTTGCATTTTCTTTACTTTTCCGTTTTCCGCTTTTTATTATCCAATTATTAAGTTTGAATACTATTATTCACTTGCAATAGGATAAAAATGACTTATGCTAAGATATATAAGCTCTCATAACAATACTAAAGTGTATTCATGTGGAAGAAAGGATAAATAAATAATATATGCATGTATGTATGTGTATATATATAAAGGCTTGCAAAATATTGCTTTATAATGATAAAGTCAGAACTTATAACAAGAAAATATTTTTCTTAATCACACTGAGCTACACATAGGTCTTCCGAGGCAAAAGAATAGTATGAAGGCAGACTTCTCAAACATAAAGCTAAGATTTTAACAAACAATATTTCAAATGAGGTATGCGGAGTCGAATTACAGACCATGACACATTGCCACTGCCGAAAAAAATATGCTCGAATGCGACCCTCGCTTTCAGATTTCGTGAAATTGGACCCAGTAAAACGAGATTCCCAGCACTTTTGTATTCGCGCTATGTTCGCAATCTCGAGAAATAAAAACGCAATTGGTTGCAAAATTTTCGCCGTTCGTATAAAAATATCTACAGCATTGCTCTCTCTTGCTTAAGGAATACCGCCTAATTCTCCTTATGAGTTGAGGAGAATGGTAGTGTGGTAGCCTAGTGTGTAGAGCGTTACCTAATTTTTCATGAGGCAACATGTTAGTGCCCAGCTGACTTAGCAACTCAGCTATTCTTAAGCCATACAGTATTTTTGTTAATAACCTACCTGCGAGACCGCAGGAGGGACAGGGAAATGAACAACATTCCCTACATTAAATATGTCTATTTGACATATAGTTGGTCTTAGAACGAGGTGAGGGCCAATCTTTCCTATTACAATAGCTTTCGGGTTTATTTCTGTGGCTTCTTTTCGGTATCAGTAAAAAAGGTTACCTGCGCAAGTTGCGGAAAAGAGAAGAGGGAATAGATATGGATAATATTTTTCGTAATTCCTTGAACTTTAAACTTTAAGACATATTTATTCTCAACACATTTACGGAGTATGGCATTTTTTTTAAGAAATTCAAAATAAATGTTGAGCCATGAGCGAGGCTAGCTGTGCTTATTATTCACAAAGAAATTTAAGCATGTTTCGAACGTTAGATTTTCGAAAATTATGCTAAAAGGTCAATTAAGCCCTTTTTTAATTAATTAAAGAGACATTGGTTTGAATCAATTAAAAAATAATTAATGATATCGCTGCTCTCATGGTCTGACACAAATTATTAAAGGACCTTATGAAGGATCTAATTGAATTTTCTGAGAGTTTAAGAATCTCACATAGTTATAGGCATCAGCGTATTAAACTGGCTTCACGAGATTGCTATTTTTGTTGCTGTTTATTTAAAATTCAAATAAAAGGTGTACACAATAATCCGTCATTGCAATTGTTCATTTTTTTATAGCTTATATGTATTAGCAAAAAATTGATTCATTTATTTGGTAATTACTATAAAGCTCAGTAAATAGAATAGAAATTAAAAAAAAGTCACTGCTACTAAATTGCCATTACTAGTTTTAAGAAGTTCCATTGATATGTTTTGCATATGTAGGAGTCGTTCCTTAATAAAAAGGCAAAATATTTATTAATTTCCTTGTAATAGAATCAATAAATATAACGTTATTTCAAATCATCCTAAAAGAAATCAATCGTTTCGACTTTGAAATTACGGATGCATGAAAATATAAATAAAAATAACTTGCCAATATTAATTTTGTAAGTACATGAAAGCTCCAATTAAAGTGTGGAAATTATAAAGTAATTTTCTAATTATGAATAAATATTCATGTTTAAAAGAATGATATCATTAATTTTTAAATTGTACAAATATCAAATAAATACATATATATGTATAACCATAATAGAATACCTAATAATCTACTTTTAATCCAAGAACTCAAAGACAATTTTCAATATTGTTCTAATTTTTACCTACTCTTATTAAAAGGAATAAATATCCCTAATACAGTTCATCATTTACCAGATAATTTTTTCAATTAAAAGTAAATTAATTACTGGTATCGTACACACACATACACGTAGTATTATAAACAATGACAATACAAAATAAAATGATAGATAAAAGCCGCGTATCAATAAAAAGTAGCTATCATACAATGAAAAGCTGGCAATAAGTTTTAAATGTTATCTTAAGTGATACATAACCTTATAATCTTGTTTATGATAACATTTTTCTTCCAGTTATTTTATCAAAATTTTCCATAAAAAAGAATTTGCATTGAAATTCCTTCTTGCATATGAATAATTGGATTAGAGTTATCTACAAATGCTCCTTTAAAATTATAGAGACACGAAATGGTAACCATATATTTATTTTGACATGCCTGGAACTGCAAGTTAACGGTTCGTTTCATAATTTCACATACCAGCTTATCTAGGCCTTAAACTGTAGACGGTCACCATTAAGAAATGCCTTAGTAATAAGCCACACCATCCGTATGATTACCGTAATCCAAAATTATCGACTGTAATTCAATGAAAATGCTAAAACAAGAGTTAATTCAACTCGTCGTAGATAAGTGTTATCATATTCTTTAAAAAACTGTACAGTTTACATATGTGTGTATATATATGTATTTATAGATTATGTGGAAGCACTCACGAGAGGAATATAACATTTAAACGGCACAGTGGAACACAAAATAAAGTAGACAACACTTACAAGGACACCATTGTAGATTGTTTAAGCTTTCGGTTTACTCCGAGGCCTTCATCAGGTCAGAATCAGGTCTC
>CM073770.1:46011127-46033627 GCA_037158775.1 Hetaerina titia | reverse complement strand
AAATGGAAGTCTTGTTGACGCTCCTATATGCATGTTGAGTCGCAAAACCGAAAGGAGAAAAGGGAGGAGATATTCAAGGAATAAGAAATGAAATTTATAAATGCTCCCTTGAAAACTCAAAATAAAACAGAATTCGTAGAGGAAAATAAAGACGATTTTAAGTAAGACAGAAGTCAATCTAAAAATAGCAAATTTTAAACAGCTTTACCCTTCATTCTAAACTAGATTTTATTCTTGTACTTGGAATAACCCTAGGGCACAGGAAAACACACCATACATTCTTTAGACATTACAACGTCAATCAAAATGGCATACGCTCCAATATAGAACATCTTATGTTTATTTTTCCTTCAAACTCAGGGTTAGCTAAATTCAAAATAAAATTATGAAATTTCTTATGGAAATATAATGTTTGATTGTTTGTTGTGTAATGTTTATTGAAATGCTCTGAGATGCATGAAAGCACCGTCAAAGCAAATTCTTACATAAAATAAATTTTGTACTACAGGAATTTTTATACTCCACATCGTAACAGCGATATTTGTCAAAGTCTTTACAATTTTTCCGAAGGATATTGATTCCAATGACAATCTACCGTTTAAAAATTGACACCCAACCTTTTTATATGATCGTGTGAGCCTATGACCAATATTAAAAATTGCGAAAAAATAATTTCCTGGTATAAACTTAAACATAAAATAAGAGCAGAATTTCTGCTAATAAAATAGTTTTCAATAGAGATATAAATCTAAAATCACATTAAATTACACTATCAAATATTAAATGGTTAGATGCGTCAAGAAAATTCTAATCGTAGCTTTGACAAATAGCAGAGCTATTAAAGAAAAATTAATGTATTCACAAGTAGGAGTTTGAAGCCGTGAATTTCTGTTATGCAGTCCACGATCGACCTCCTACTCGGAAAGAAGTAAAGAAAATGGTGTTTACAAACACAATATTACACACAAATAGACTATTGAATCCTTTACCGAGAATTGTTAAGGGGCACCAATTACATTTCAAATCGAATACTGCCGTCTGTGATGAGATTCCGGCATAGAACTAGAGTACAAGATTCGTGATATTGGTACGTCATTTTTACCATTTTGTAAACGGTTGAAAGGAGTATGAAATTAATTGATTTTGAGAAGTAGCCTTATAGTATCCACGACAGCCATGATCTATTCATAATGCGAGTGAACATTTTTTAAATGCTTGACAGTGTTCCCATTATAATGCTATCTATTATTCCTGTGAAAGTTTCAGAATTTTCCATTACGCCGATAAGAAAGAGGAGCGTATGGCTGAAAGAAGTTACTGTTAGCTTGACCATCTTTGCTAATTAAATATGAAGATATAAATCGTGACTTGGAAAATAAATAACAAAAAAATCAGTAAAAACGTTTACTTATTCAGTGATTATGAAATTTCTCAGAGTAATCACCGACTTCAATTTGCAAATTATTCAAATTAACAAGTATAGACACTCTCTTGTTGGACGAGTTCCAACTTACAAACGTTTAGAAAACATATTTTGATTATTTAATTGACCCAAAATCTAAACGCAACTGATATAAAAAATGATGATAGATGATAATGAAACGGACATCAATGTAAGAATCTCGCTGGAAGATGAAAGAAAGTATTTCTTAAACGGCAATAATATGATGATAGCATCTCATATAAATTTATTTCAAATTTCATTCAACTATTTTTTTCCGCGAAATTAAATGGCTGAAGAGAAAAAAGTTATACAGTTAAAAATAACTATCTGTTTTTTAAATGTTATCTGCTTTGATTCACGATAAAACATGCAAAATTAAAAAAAAATATTTCCCGAAAATATGATAAAACGAAGAAAATAATATGAAGAGAAGTTATATCAGGTTTATCTTACTTATTTTTAGAAACAAATTAACAGAACAACAGCAAACTTATTCCGTACCCTTATGTGAAGAGATTGGATTGTATGAATAAAGCGTCATATTCTGTGGTCCCAGCCGCTATCACTTCGGTTACGTTCGCTCATCAAAACGGTGAGTAGGCAGGAGAGCTTTGCCAATTACCGTCGATGTTCCACTAAACTCTAAGGTGCTAAGGTCTAATAGGCCCGCTGATACATTGTGCACCAGAGGAGATGGTTTCGTTTGGCAATTGCGCGAGTTGTTAGTCAAAGTTCGAGCTGGCCGGGGACCTCGGTTGCGAGAGGAAGATAAGGCAGTCAGACGTGGAATGAGGTCCTGATCACAGAACATCGACCTTGCCTTGAGCATACGAAGAAAAGAACGAAACTGAAAGGGAGATTTCCATTCACGTAACATTTTAAGATGTTTCTTTTTGATGAAGGAGAGTAAAGTTAAATGGTCGCCGGAGGTTGAAGCTGTATGAAATTCTTCAGTCCGGTGTTAATTATTTTGCACTTTTTTTATCATATTTCTCATCTCTTACCTTGAGGAGAGAAGGCGTGGGCACCGTTAGAGAGAAATAAGGAGAGGAAAGAATCCAGGGGTTAGCCACCCCGTTGAGAAATGAGGAAGTCTCTTCCCATCCATCACTGTTATTAATGCCAGCACCGGATTTGAAAGTTAAGGGACAGAGGTCCGCGTAATCTCACCGGGAAATAAATTTTAAACATAAAGTTAGAAAAACAAGAGCGTGTATCTAATACTTACAGAAGGAGATAAAGCAGACATAATACAGTCACATGGTATTTATCTTATTTTTTGGTTTTGCACATCGACTACTATGATGAAATATTGGCCATTCCTTCAATCGCTAAAACGCGTAACATCATATCTAGCATTTCTGGCTTCAAATCACAACATAAATAAACCACAGAAACAATTTAAGTAACCAGAATATTTACCGAAATTGCTCGTAATTTGGCAATTGGCGTAGATCAACTGACACCGGTATTCTTCAACGACGCCACTTCGAATGCCACCATTCAAACTCTAAATTTCTTAAATGTATCACTTGAGCACGAAGCACCTAGGATATGTTCCACTAATTTTACCGGAGATATCTAGGTGTTACAATTGGTCACCGTAATTCTATTGAACTAATTGAGAGGGTACGCTTCTTGGAAGGTGTGAAGAGTGGTATACAGAGTTATCGGTGAAGAGAAAGCATTGGGGGAATGACAACATTTTGAACTGAATGAAGGTTACAAGATGTATGATGTACGAATATAGCAATTTTCAGAAACTTCAAAGAAATACTATTAAATAAGCTCTCTATCATTAACATAACGTATTCTTTTCTATAATTAAATGAAGATATTTTTAAAAATCCTCTTGAGACATAATGAAAATCTTCCTTGGAAATCGAGTAAACGTGTAGTAATTATATACTTTTTCTCTTAATTTTCTGGCTAAATTTCCAATTCTACTTCTTTATTTTTTCCTAAACTAATTACATTAATCAATGCGTATCTTTTAGGCACTTTGTGGACTTTATTGGAGATTTCTAATTTATGTAGCTACTAAGAGTGAACGATTTAAGTTTAATTCTAAACTAGAAAATTAGCGAATTTAAAGTGATTAATCAATCAATTACCCTTGCTAAACTTTAGACAACTCGAAAACAGTTGAATGAACCGTATTTCGAGGAGCGATAATTTTAATCACAACTTTAACTAATATAGTATCCACCTTCAGGCTAATAGATGGTTTACTGCTATTGAACTGTGTGAATAATTTGGAAGCATTACTGCATGACCACAGCAGTGTGTGATGAGTGCCTCGTGAAAGTATGATATACATAAAGGGAAAACTATACACAAAATGTATCCATATCCTCTATTGGGGCAGAAAAATAAACTTTTGAGATCGTAGAATGCAACAAATTCACAAAAAATTCAGCTTTACAAAAGATTTGATCATTAGTAACCTAACCTGAAAAAATGTACGAAAGTGATTATGGTGTTAAAATCAAAAGGAGGGAATAGGGGAAGGTATAATTAATATAAAACTTTTCTTACTGAGAAGGAAAACCGCCAAATTTAGATGATTTTTTAAAGTGGGTTTTAAAGCATAAATTTCGAGAAAAAAGTGGCGCAATGGTGGAAAAACATCAATCGACCAACAGCTCCGGGCATCTCCAAAAACTCAAACTCCTATCGGTTGGACGAAATAGTGCCTTGAGATTAAAATGAATACAAATATATCTACCACATACATGGATGGGTTATAAATTTATAAGTGATTTTTATGCTTGATTTTTATTCCATGACAACACTTATTGCATGATTTAAAATATGAATGAATTATAACTGGTAGAACATTTCAATACGATCGCATTGCCAAGAGATTTTTGTCTCGTTCAAATATCACAAAAGAACATTACAGAAGTAATGTGTATGAAAAAATCATGTGAGAAAGAAATGAAATCCTGTGGATACAGTCACCAAAGTAATAATTTAACTAAACCCTAGGAAAGTGGCAAATTTATTTTCAGTCATAAGACTGGGCTCCCTCAATTAACTGAATAATTTTTGATCTTGTGCATTTTTATGCATCGAATAAGATACTACGGTTGTATCCTGAAGATAAGTTAGTTTCCATCTGGCAAGCGCATGACCGATGAGTGCCAATCATTGTCGATGCAATGTATCCTCTGTTGTACCCTTTGCGTCATGCTCTTGGGATTTGGATCGCTAACAGTCCCTTGACACTCCGCATCAATTCCTCTCCACGTCGTTGCCTGTCCGTTCTATCCAAGCACGTAATTTGCCTCTGTCCCATTTCCGTAACAGACACTCCGACGTATGGGTAATTTTGGACGGCGTCAACCGAGGCAAGCAAGGAAGCTTTGTATTGGGCGCACTTTTCGTTCGTTTAGAGGACATGTATAAAAAGTAAAAATCTCTGTGCATTGCATCACAACTATTCAAAACGGTGTGAATGCCAAGTGTAATCAATTAAAACAAATTAACTGCCAACCCATAAACTATGATCGCTGAGCTCCATTTAATGTAATACTATATTTTCCGTCATATTTACAATTTCAATAGATAATTTATTAAAAATAAAGAAGCTATCATTAATTTGATTCCAATCGTTATCGAAATACAGTAGTACGTCAGGAAAAACTGTTCTCCGAAACAAGGTTGAGTTACGGGTGAATATTGCCACTTTTACAAACCAATCATTTCTAAATTTCCAAAATGATTGCCAAATTTACCTGCTAACATTATCGCTAGCTTGATGAAACATGACTTAGATATGAAATTCGCCAGTTTATGATCATGAACACAACTTGAAAACATGTTAAAATATTTCGATTCTAAGTAAAAACAACACTTAATAGGTTAGGTAAACATTTACAATGACAATTATTTAAGAACGAAATATGAAAATTATATGATTCCTAATTGATTCATTTTATAAATACAACTATTTTCATGGGGAACATTCTCTCTGTTTTATTATGCAATGGTTTTAGGTAAGCTGTAAGAAAAAATTGCAAAATTGCTGCTAACATCGCAAAATTTAGAGGAGCCATGTTTCCTGCATCAATTCGATACAGAAAATTCATTTCAGAGAAAAAAGAGCAATTATATTTATATCCTTGTAGATATACACCTTTAGAGCACATGTGCATAGACGGTTGCATAACACACAGGACTTGCATTAAATTGTTTTTCGTATTTCAAAGTCACAACGCAGATTGTGTCAATAAACTATGATTCTCAATGGAAAAGTATATATAATTAACAAGTTTCTTTTCAAAAGTTCCCTCTTTTTTTTGAGAAAAACTTCAATGATGGAAAAGAGTCTGCTCAAGGCAGGCAAGGCAAATTTAATTTTCTACAATTTTACTCATAACATTACCTATTTGCTGAATAGCTAGTTTTATTGCTGAATTTAAATGAAATCATGTAGACTGCAGAAGAACCATCGTTTTTGATATTTCTGTCTTTTTAGATAATTGCTATTAAACGTCCAATCACCATTTTTATGTTAACTATTATGATCTCTAAGGACATCCACCTGTTTAGGGACATTCAAACGGAGAGACTACAAAATTGAATGAAACATTGTAAGAGTCTGCCTCTTAAATCTTTTAAATTTAGCTAGGATTCAGTTTATTCGGTAGTCTACGGATGAAAAAGACGTGATAACTTATAAAACGTGCGTATATTGTTCACTCAGAAGGAAACACATATAGGACATAAGAAAAAATATATAGTATCTAAAATATCTTTGTAGTGTCTTAATACCTCCTGGATTTGGATTGGGATCCAAGGTGAAGATAGTAAACTCGACTTTTGTCTTCCAGGATTTACCTTTGTTACAAATATTCTCTTGCTTATACGCAGAATCACATTTGCACCCTTGAATGATTTGAAAATGAAGCATCAAAATTAAAGAAATGACTACAGTGCAGTTAACGACACTTAAATATGAATCTCTCTCTTCACAAAAATGAACAAGGACGCTGTTCAGTTGATACTAACATTTCGTGAAATATTTCTAATGATAAATTTAAAGTATTTTTAAGGAAGGGGAAAAAATACATATTTAATGTAAATTATTTGGGTGTGCTCTTGAAAAAACTTTTTTCACTCTCGAAAATTACCCCACGTGCATCTTATTTTTATCAATGAACCCTTCTTCCATGGAAAATCAAAACCTACCAGTAGTCTCCATTTTAGAATACATTTTAAAAACGATCGAGTACATGATAATTCCAATGGTTTTGCAAACATATCACATTTACCTCAGAATATATCTTTATTGGCAAGACAGTTTATAGGTAAGGCTTAGCTAATCGGCAAAAATAACCTAAATAACGATCTGTACATACAGGATTTGTCCGGAAAATAAGTTTATGATGCTCATTGTCTTTTTTGACAAAAGGGAAGTCGTCCACTACGAATTTGTACCTGAAAGACAAACTGTAAATGCTGCATTTTACGTCCAAGTGCTCGACAGGCTTCGAAAACGAGTCGCCCGCGTCCGGCCAGCGATTAAAAACATCTGGCGGCTGCATCACGACAATGCACAGTATCACACCGCGCTTGTCGTGTCGGACTTCTTGGCCAAGCACGGCGTGGCAACGCTGCCGCACCCGCCCTACAGCCCGGACTTGGCACCACCGGATTTCTTTCTGTTCCCGAAGATAAAGAGGAGTTTGAAAGGAACGCGATACGGAACTTTGGACGCCATCAAAGAGGCCATGACGGTCTTCGTGAGGTTCCCGATGATGCCTTCGCGGGAGCGTTCCAGGAATGGGAACGCCGCTGGAACAAGTGTATCGACTCACAAGGGTCCTATTTTGAGGAATATTAGCTTAAGATATGTAATCGTGTAATAATTTTTTTCCTGAGCTCAGTACACTTATTTTCCGGATGAACCCTGTAAAACATATATCAAGTTATTAATTTAACCTCAATAAAATCATTTAAAAATCAAATTTCCAAACTTATTGCCACTATCACTTATTCCATAATTTCATACTTAATTTGAAACAACGCTTGTTAGCGCGCAACATTATTTGCTCGGTTTACATTTAAAATATTTTTCACCAAGTAAAACGCGAACAGGGGAGAGTTTGAGGCAATTTTAATTCGCAGGAAACGTTTCGAGTTTCGCTCTTAAGATTTTATACCTTTACAAGAGTCTACTTCAGGAATTACAACGTGAAAGTGGAGACGATTAAAAAAAATGGCACTTTCTTTCTTGACGTGTTGTTTTCACGTTAGACCCCACACAGAAAAACTGGCAGTGAAACTGTAGTCATGGAGATATGCCGTAGATGGAATGAAGACTGTGGGGGAGGGGATGAAGAGACATGGGCCGAGTTTTAGGGGTGAGTCGGAAATACTCATTTTGCAACCAGTCTCCATTGCCTCATTCCCCGGGGATCAGTCTTCCCCGTACTTGGTGAGGCATTTGTTATTCGTCACTCTCACTTTACTTTATTCCAAGGGTTGCTTCTTCTGTCTTTTTCCATTCTCATCTCTTCAAACTGTCAGCGTCCCTTGATTCTCACGAAATGATATCATTTGGCCATGTGATCCATATTCGGCAAAAGAAGAGACAATATTCCATTCATTCTTAATTTGTTTGGAAATCGCTTAACCGTTTTTCGGTATCATGAAACGTAATATTAGGTTCTTTTTAATTTAATCATACAATGAGGAAATTTAAATATTTTTATTAAGTTTCCAAGCCAGATTCTCGAAGTTATATAATCATTTACAACGAAAAGATTTCCTTCCTCCCCCTTTTAAATTTTCCTAATGAAATGGTGTGTCTAAAAATTTGAAAAAAAAAAATTATTAGGTAACTCCAATATAAAAGAGCATGTAAAATTCCTTTTCATTTTTCCATCTCAACTATAAAGGCAAACCGATATTTATTAATCTAGTTTGTTATTTACGAAAGTAACTACTACATGCTCTCTTAATGGAAAAACATTGTAAATAATAACACTTTCCATGCAACGTTTACATTAGATAAGGAAAGTCTTAATCGAATAAAGAGGATGCTTTGAGCTGGAAACGCGACAAAATTTTAAACAAAGAGGCCGAGTTTGTCATCAGAGTAAAACATATGGGTGGCCAAATAACTTATCATTGAACTTTCGTAGTCGTTTTTTATTTATGTTATTAATAGTTTGATTGTTACAACTGTCACGTTATAAGAAAGTTAAAATTTTTGGCGATAAAAGGTCGATGAAATAGCATAGTTGTTTAAACCGAAGAGATGACAGCTCGAAATTTTTTAGTTTTTTTCTCCCGCCTTACGATCAAGGACTCAAGTCTGCCTTTTGAATCACTTCGGTAACATAATTATCTATTCTTCTAATCAACGTCAATTTACCTTGGTGTATCGTAATATAAACCAATTAGTTTCCATCCATACTTAAACATCAAAAGAAAAATCTCCGTATGCTCATCGTAATGGTTTTATACAATCTCCAAAGATAAAACTGAGAATAAGGGCAAACACTATTTTTTGTCCAAATCACGAGAAAACGCAAACTTTTTTTCAAATATCTTATGCACTGCAACAGGCAGCTCATTTGACATTTATCGAGGAACTTTAAACTAATAGTACGCGTACGCAATACCATTTGCTGGGGAAGCCTTTTAAAAACCTTTCACGTGTTATATTATTGATATTTAATGCTCAGATTAAGGAGGATGAAAGAATAATAGAATAAGACGAAATTATAATCCAAAAATAGAACTTGACGCATGCATACAAGGGCATAATAATAACTATAACTATCATATACATGCATAACAAAGGAAAAGCTCTATGGGGAAAAATATATGCACACACACAATCATATGCGTTTCTGTGCATATATATATATATATATATATATATATATATATATATATATATATATATATGTATATATATGTGTATATATATGTATATATATGTATGTATATATATATGTATATATATATATATAAACAATATGTACACAAACAAACGCACAAGGTCTCTCCGAAAAAGGATCCAGCTATGCAAAACTTTGAGAAAAATAGACTGCTTAGAACGCCCTTTTAGCCCCCTTCGAAGTACTCCACTCACAGACTTATCGAAACGTCTTTTCTCCTTTTCAAAACGATCGGCAAAGTCCTTATTCGAAATGGGCATCAGCTGTCTCGTCGCATTCTCCTTGTCTCGTCAACCGACTGTTGGGAAGACTAGGCTTTTTGTTTCAGAGCCGTAGCCATAGACCCATGACTCATCTCCAGTTATAATCGATCATTAAAAAAAAAAATTGGTCATCGTTTGTGGCATGGATCATGTCCTCTACAACCTCAGCACGACATTCTTGACGATGACTTATATTGTAAACATGTATTATTGAGACCACATACATTATACATATTTACATATTTAAATATACATTTATAAATATTTAAATATAACGTATTTAATAATATATAGACATTAGAGAAATATCTTTGGAATAATGGAACACTTAGAATTGAGAATTGTGCCAAACAATTCTATTTAACTCGCTCATATTGATTAGAGATTTAATTAATCGGAGAAGTTACTCAGTACTAATGGGATATGGATAATGTACTTAAGTATTTCATTGTTTTTATTACATCTACAAAATGCAGAAAAGGAAAAAACATTAATTGTTATATTTTAGTTTACATAAGCAAATTTATAAAGGCACCTAAATTGAAAAATGATATGCAAAGATCTGAACTGCGAGACTGACTTGGTGGAATTATTTTTCCCAGGATTAGCAGTTTAAGAAGAAATACTTATTTAGCTTTCATTATTACAAATTTGACGTAATTTCTTTTTAATTATACCATTGAGGGATTATTTTATCTTCCGATAGTTTTTAAGGGTTTATTAAGATTTTGTTTAACTGAACAAACGGTCAACTTTACATATCTATAAGCCATACATCATAATTTATTACATGTCACATCTTTATAACCAAAGAAATGCCTCACATTGATCAGATTTCATCCAAACGTTTGCACTGACAAGATGAAGGTGTTTTTTTCTTTGATTGCCGAAGGCGTAGTTTAAAACTGGCTGAAATTTTACTATATATCAACGTAAACACCATTCCTGTGTGAAAAGAAACTTCACATAGTTATGAAACTTGGATATCTCAATTTCTAATGATATTTTACAAATTTTGAATCGTGAGACTCCGTTCGTTAATTTATTTCTTTTCATTGCTTTAGTAGCAGCGACGAAATATTTGACTCACAGTCCATTTTTTGAGAGGGCCTCTTTCTAATTCCTCGCAATATTGAAGCTTCCTTCGATCGATCTGTTACCGAACTTAAAGTCGGTCCCTGACTCCTGCGGGAAATCCCTTGTAGGTCTGACTTCTTTCTACGATTTTTATGCATTTCGTCTTTTTATATTGGATTTTTTTAAAAACTATTTCATTTGTTACTTTTTTAGAGATAATCTGCGGGCATAGAAATAAATATGTACCCATAGATAACTCCAGTAGTCTACTAAATTCTTAAATAGTTGATTTACTCGTTTAGTTTATTTTATACCAGTTTGATATGTTTTTTAACCCTAAGGCATAATAAATTCCGTCGTTAATGGTTTAGAAACTTTGTATTAATCCCAGATAATTTCTATTCCACGTAAAACTAGAGTTACACTTTTCTTCCATATCTTTCCATTATTTATTCCTCTAAGTCTTTTATTGCAATTTAGTTTCAATTACCAAATAAATGAGAAATTTTTCTCCTTTTTGATTATTTATTAATTTTTTTTACATTGAGATGACCTCTTCCAACCGGTTGCCAAGGAAATTAATATACTACCGGTATGCAATCGTGATCAACTATCCGTGGTTTTCACTGATACCGTCACCATGAAGATTATTTCTTTTATTGCAGGAAGCTATACGCTCTCATTCTAGTACTGTTTCAGAGACAAAAAAGAAACTGTAGGAGATAACATGCCAGTAAATTAAACAAAGTCATACAATATAATATAATAAATTAAAATGCATCAATTTCAAAGGACAAAAATTATTCCTGATAGTTATTCCCACTTTCGCATTTTAATACTCCTCTGTTTGGATTATATTTTAGCGACCACCCAATAGATCTTCTTCATCTCATTTGATATTATATATATACATCACATACCTTGGATATATATATATATATATATATAGATATATATATATATAGATATATATATATATATCCAAGGTAAATAAACCCATTTAAAAACACCTTTACTTTCAAATTTCAAAAAACTGCGGGAGATGCCGCAACAGTAACTTTTAACGGAGTCATCCGCTAATATGCATTTCATTGCCTTTACTTTCAGTTTATCTAATTTTCCACATGTTCCAATGGGTGATAAAGTTCCAGACCTATTAATATTCATCGATACATATTATTAATGATCTCTCCTCTGTAGTTATATACATGCAACCAAACTGGGGGATAATTTACTTCTAGTTTATTCTACTCGATAAACTTACATTAGTATTCTCTCATCTCTAAATTCTTGTATTTTTAAGTAAATTTACTTTTTCTGCATTTAAATGAATGATTTGTGATAACTAAAGTGAAACTATACGTTGTTATTTCTGATCCCAGGAATAATTAATCATTAGATGGCTTACTGTTATCTCCCATACCGCAATTTTTGATTGGTACAAGTCCCGCCGCACGTCTACAGAGGAGTAAGGCTTCCTCTAAGGACTCCATATGCACTCACTTGAAGGGGAGCCGGGTCTACCTCAGGTGGCTTATTGGTAGGCCATTGTTTGGCAACAGACATTACCTAAGTCAACCAACCTGAGCCCTAGTATTGTCCTTTATCCCCAAAGATGGCTTATTCCTTAAGTACAGCCGCTTGTTTAAAAGGAAAACTGCCTGACAGATCAAGCGGATGTATTAAGAAGGCATCAGTTGGAAAATTCTAAAAAACTTGAATGTTTTTCTAAATTTCAAAGATCTAAATGCTCTAAAGTAAATATTTTACATCGGTGATGAATTAAACTGTTGTTTTTTAGTGTAAAAGCATGCGGTCTCAATTAAATTCAGTACAATGTTACATGGAAAACATGAAGAATGCATTTGGTCAGTATAATAACTAAAGGGAGGCAGAATACAAGGCTTTAGTAATGTCAGAAATAGAATATCATAGCACAAGCTAGGTAATTTTCCTGTCATATCTACTATTTTATCATCTGTAATATTACAATATTTATTTTTAAAAATTTCAAGAAACTGTGATAGATGCCGCAACAGTAACTTTTAACGGAGTCATCCGTTAACAATTTCAGAGCGTAAAAAGGTCAATGCGAATAATTTTTACACTCTGAAATTGTTGCATTGAATATTTATTTATCTTGTCATTTTGAATAAATTCCATTTTTCATGTTTTTGAACTACATTATCCGTATCCCGTAACCTTAAATATAGTATGATTGTGTTAAGGGTTTCAATTCTATTAGAGCCTTTAAAATACATGAAGACGCTTGCTTAAGTTCTAAAATCTTCTAATTTCTTTCGGATAAACACCGAAAAACTAGCAGTTTCTTATCAACTGAACTTCTCCGGTAGGTCAGTTTGTACACATGTAGAATCCAAGATTACAAAGCCGCCGTAAGAGTTTCTGTAGGAGTTTCTTTAACCCACTGTATGATAATGACCCGTGATCAAACTCTCTTGGAGTTATTGTTAAACGACGTTCGGTCTCTTTTGAACACCCATATGACCGTTGCATACATACTTTCTGTACTATAAGATTCAGCAGCGTAATTTAAACTTTATCATACCTTTTATTCTGCTCCCAGTTCCGATAAATAATTGGGTAAACTTAACTCCCGAGATATTACCGCATTTAAAAGCACATTATAATGCCCGTGGATTCGTTTACAATGCTGATATGACTTGTGAAACCCTATTTTTTTCAGCTCTGCATTAAATAGATATTGTATATAGTTTTATATTTAAATTTTTATTTGCAAGCATATAAATTATGTACTTATGCGACAATATCAGAAAATTAAATCAGTTTTTCAGAGCTCTATATATTTCTCACAATGTTCCCCTTTATTTGCACTCAGGATATCTCTGGTGAGGCTCTGGGATATTTTTTTCACATTTCTCTTTTGTTTTCATCGGATCACACTGATACCAATCCCAACAATATTTGAACAGAACCCATTCCCTCAGATGGCACTCAAAACTATGACTTTTGGGTTTAAATAAGCGTGCATGTAATTAACCTGATGACCCCGACCATCAAATTCTATTACCGACACGGAACTTTAGCTATGTATTCCGAATTTAATGTTTACAGTACAGACGTAAGAAAATAAATTATACTTTTTAACTCCCGGTGTGTTGTAGGAGTATGGGACCTCAACATGTGGGAAAGTTAACAAGACGGAAGTAGACAAAACGTTTTTGTGAGGTACCACTAGCTTGAGAAAATAGAAAAATTTATTGTTAGTATCGCATTAGAACACTTAAGTTACCTCATCAATGGTTGCAAATACTTCATAAGTTGCCTCTAATTCTTTTTCTCCATTCCATACGTAAGACCTTCAACGCGGTTATTATACGGTAGCTCGGCTATTTTTGGGACAGTAGCAATTAATTTTTTTATCCTGAGGCCTTCGAGATACAGAGTTGGAATTTTTTCACCTAAGGCATGAGTTAAGATCAAACCGACCTACCATGAGCCATCTAATATTCAATTACACCTCCTGGGGATCGAATTGAATATGTATGTATTTTTCAAAAAATCACTAGCGAACAAAAACAAAAGCATCTAAAAGCACAAAAAGAAAAGAAACCCACACGTTTCCAAATTTTCCTGGGACACGCCACCTTACTTAAGGGAGAGAAGGAAGGAATTCAACATATAATTCACATTCGTAAGACTTTCACATAAGTTATATGTACATATATATATAAATATATATGATAGAGACAAGTTAATATGTAAGCCAAAGGGCTAATGATACAGATATAATATTACATTTACATTAGCCGCGTGGATTCGATTCGAGACCACAAATTTTGAACCTAAACGGTAAACATCATTTCATCAGAAAAAAAGAATAAACACAGCTTCTTATAACCCATAACGGAGAAGCTAAAGCAAAGTATGCTGCCTGTGGAATTTTAATGAACCCTCAAAGTCATACGACGGATGTATTTCATCCGGTCATCTATATAGGCTGTACCATTGGAACAGTAAAGTGTGATTCACTGTGGAATTGATGGAGGTTGATGCTCATCAACCCAAAACACCCTACGATCTTTCATTTTATAGGAGACTGAGTATTTTCAGGGATTGAGTTGGTGCGTCTGACCTTGGAGACTCAGGTTATTCAATCTCCGATTTCATTCGTAGTTCTCCAAATGCTTCTTTTCCATAAATCTTCCTAATCGTTCCATTTTCTTCTGCATTGTTTCCGTTGGTCCACTTTTCCCAGGCAAATTTTAATAAAATTTTTTGACGAGTTAAAAGCTGAGATATTTGGGTGATTATGACTATATTGGTCTCAATTTTCCACTTCATATGCTGCCGTTTTCTGACGGGAGTTACTACAAAATTCTAACTGTAACTTAAGCGTTTACCCGCGTCTTAGACTTCAGCTAGATTCCAGCTGCTTTCCCCAGGAAACTTTCGTCACACGAGTCAAAATATATTTAGCGAAAACCTGGTAACTATGCATCTTAGATACATTAACAGGCAATGGGTAATTTCTTCCTTAAAGTGCACTCAAAACTAAACGTTCATTCATTAGTTGCATCCCCTATATTACCTAATGAGTTTTAAAGTTAATGGGTGAGGCATTTACGTACCTCTAATATACCTTTGCAGATGGTAAACTGACGGTAAAATATGTTCTAACTACTAAGACGAGATCAATTATTTTGCTAGATAACACGGAATGTTTTCAATGTGTAGTAAAAAGAAAAACCAAATGGAATAAAGATTTTATAATCATTGGAGGTTCAATCGGTTTTCATCACATTTATTCTCGAACTAATGATCGAGATAGCAATCTTATTGTAATTTCGCAGTTAAAATAAGTCAGTAATGTGTCAGCTCTCAAAACGTTTGTGAATAATATTCGAGAAATCTAAACTATTATTTGAACCATATAATATTTTGCTGTGGAGGCAGGAAAAATGGATGAAAGGCGTATTGAGCGGTAGTGGAATGTTGAAGAAGGTAATAGAGGGGAGGATGTTGGGCAAGCGAGGTAAGGGCAGGAACAGGATGGGGATGTTGGACGGGATGAAGGGAGGAAAGAAGTACACATAGATGTAGAGGGACCTGATGTAGATTAGTTTGATAGATGGGGAGTCACAAAATGTTTATTTGAGAGTTGTGTCCATCCAAAAACCTACAAAATACCCAATAATAATAATAATGTTTTGCATTGACAATTAAATGGGTTTTTTAATGATACAGGAATGGAATATTGGCCTTACTTTGAAGCGTTGGAGTATTACTTTTATAGATGAAGCTTTTTTATTGAACTAAATGGATGAAAGTAACCAGTTTAACTAAACATTGTGGTTTAATTAAAAAGGCTTTCAATAAAATGATATTTCCGAAACCATTATTCCATCTGTTAACACAAATACATTTTTTTCACTACCATTCCATATTTTCTCATTCTCTTTCTATTATTTATGACAGGGTCATCGCTTCTACGGCTGAAAAAGGTACTCTTATCATTTTTTTTACTCATTCGCTTGAACCTTCTGTCCATAACGCACATTCATCCTCGCCTTCCTTCATTACGTGGTCGAAGTCCACGATCGTGTCGGAATGTTGGAGCTTCCAAGTCGGAGGGACGGAGATGGCGCTCTAGGTGGGGGAGGACTGACCTACCCGGCCGCGGGGACCCACCGCCTCATCATCCACCCCTTGCTTCGCCCTATCACTGGTCTTTCTCTCCGGCTTGATTGAAAGAACGATTTACTACACGGCTCAGAGATCGTTTGGAAAGGCGAAGATGGTGCGCTCAACACATTATTACCACCTTATATATTTCTTTGGAGGATCAGAAAAGGATGAAGGATATGGAATGGGAGACAATGAATGATTCATATGGAGAATTGATATGTTCTTTACACAACACACCAGTATCGCCGACACCAAATTACTCTCTATTTCGATTACAAGTGTCGCCACTACAAAATATATTTTTGTCGAAAAATTTGAAAAATATATTTTGGCTTCATTTGGATTTTTCAAAGAAATAAATATCACGAAAACAACTATTTTCATATCCCTGAAATTTCTCTCGGCAATATTTACCAATTGGACAGAGCAAGGTGCCATTTGAAAAATCAATAATTTACCACATGGGTGTACAATTATATATTCCGCTATATGATAAAATGCATCGGGGAAAATACCAACGAAAATATCGAGGACATGTTATTTACGTGACCTCGTGAGCTCAAGTGGTTGTTAGCATTAGCTTGGAAAGCCGAAGACCCGTGTTCAACTCCCGGTCAATAAAACTCTTTTGTGCTTGTGATCTGCTCGATTTCACTTTCCACAAAATTCCTAAGTTCGTCTTCTATAAGTGTTCCAATCTGTTTTCCTTGAATGAATATGTGTTCACGTTTTATCGTTTTTTTAAATTTGAATATGTATATAGAAAATGCGGCTTGCTTTCTTCTTCCGGCTGCACGTGCCGTGAAACGCACGGTTTCTATCCTTTATGACGTTATATCATTACTTTCCCTAATTTCCTTTCCCCTTGTGTCCTAATCCATTTCTCTTTTGGTGGGTGAAATAGCTCTTTAATGTCGTCTCCTGCCCAAAAAATTGGGGCAGTTTGTTGCATAAAGCCCTCACATATTTCTTGGGAGAAAGTCTCAAGGTTGTGAAAATAATGAAAACGATGAAACAAGATGGCGCTATCGAATGAAAATACACAAAAATGAATACACGCATTCCGAATTTTCCATGGTCAAACCAGCTTTCTTAACAACTAACTGAACTCAGTTCTTTCTCTCCTTTGAGATAGTTGGTTTCACCAGCGAAAATTTGAAATACGTGTGAGTTTCATTTGTTTTCGTTCTTTGGTGTTTTTTTTGATAGCCCTATCTCGCTTCTTCGTTTTCATTATATATATATATATATATATATTTATATATATATATATATATTTTTATTGGGTAATCTACCGGTTAAGGTAGGTTTTTGGATGGACACAACTATCAAATAACCATTTTGTAACTCCAAACAAACCCAATCCAGCAACCTAAACTACATCAGGTCCCTCTTCATCTCTGTGTACTTCTTTCCTCCCTTCATCCCATCCTACATCCCTATCCTGTTCCTACCCTTTCCTTTCTTGCCAAACATTCTCCCCTCTATTACCTTCTTCAACATTCCACTACCGCACAATACACCTTTCATCCATTTTTCCTGCCTCCATAGGATTTCTCTCAACAAACCCCTCTCCTCACCCACCATCTCCAGTACTTCCGCATTTGTTTTCCTTTCGGTCCAAGTCACCTTCTCCATTCTTCTCTACACCCACATTTCAAAAGCCTCCAATCTACGTCTATCTTCCTGCTTCATTGACCACGTTTCCGCACCATACATAGCTACGCTCCATATCAGAGTTTTTACGAGTCTTGTCTTAACATCCCTACTCAACGTCCTGGTCATCAACTCCCTCCTCCTTGAGAAAGCCTCCTTGCCTAGCGCAATTCTTCTCCTTACGTCCCTACCAATTTGACCGTATTGATCCAAAACACTTCCGAGATATGTAAACTGTTCTACCTGCTCTATTTTTTCCCGGCCTATTTGAATATTTAGCTTAGCCTTTTTCTTTCTGGAAAATCGCATAACCTTTGTTTTATTAATATTGATTCTCATCCCATATTTATCGCACTGAACCTCCAATTCACTCAGCAATGCTTGCAACCCCTTGGCTGACTGAGCAACTAATGCTTGGTCATCAGCAAAACTAACCGATTTTACGAATTCCCCTCCGACTTTCATTCCTACCTCCAGTTCTTCCCATGCCTCTTTAATCATTACCTCTACATATACGTTGAACAGTACCGGTGACAATGGGCAACCCTGCCTTACACCTCTTCCTAACACTGCCCATTCGGACTCTCAGTTCCCCACTCGCATATGAGCAGTTTGAGACATGTACAGGTTGCGGATCAGTCTCCTGTCCCTCCAATCCATTCCTATTTTCTGCAATGCACGCATTAACTTTTCCCAATTCACTCTATCAAACGCTTTTTCGAAATCTACAAAACAGGCAAAAACGTCCTGATTGTATTCTATATTCCTCTCGATTAGTGATCTCATTACTGCAATGGCATCACGCGTACCTCTTCCTTTCCTAAACCCAAACTGATCATCCCCTAAGTAATCATTTACCTTACTCTCTATCCTTTTGTTGATGATCCTGAGAATAACTTTAGCTGCGTGGGATATCAAACTTATGGTTCTGTAATCCTCACATGACGTAGCCTTTGCCTTTTTTGGAATAGGAACTAACACCGATCTCACAAAATCTTCCGGCCAGATTCCTTCCTCATAGATACTACGAATCAGTCCATATATGGCCTTCTTCCCACCTTTCCCTAACCATTTCAACATTTCTACAGGAATATTGTCCACCCCTACAGCCTTATTTGCTTTCATCTCCTTTAATGCCCTTTCTATTTCATCGTCGAGTATGCCTGGACCTAAGCTATCTTTTTATACGTCATGTTCCTTTTCTAAGTGTAACCTTGTCGGCCTAAGTTCTTTACCATACAGTGTTTCAATATATTCCTTCCATTTCTCTTGGATTTTTCCTGGTTTAACTATTATCTTACCCCTCTTTTCTTTCACTGTTAACACAGATCTTGCCTTCTTACTTTCCGATAATAACTTAACCTTGCTGTATAGAGCACCAATTTCACCCTTCTTCTGTAAATTTTCCATATCCTCGCATTGCGTTTTCCACCATTCTTCTTTTCCTTTATTTGTGGCCCTTCTCAATTCATTGTTTAACTCTTTGTACTTCATTTTGCCTAACTCTGTTTACATTTTTCCATCTTCTTCTCTCAACCATCTTTGCAATCATCTCATCTGTTACCCATGGTTTCCATATCATTTTCCCGTTAATGGTTCCTATAGTGTCTTTTGCTGCTTCCGATATCTCTTGCTTGATACATTGCCATTTTTTTCGATTGTACTCAGTTCTTTACCGTCATCCATCATTTTCTCTACAGCCTGCTGATATTCCTTCCTCGTTAATCCGTTTAATGCCTCTAAATTCCATTTCCTAACCCGCCGCCCTTGCCTTATCTTCTTGAAACGATATATATATATATATATGTAAATATTCTTGTTATCGCATATACAATACAATAAAATAATTGTAAGTTATTATATATACATGTTTTTATTATATATAAATAAATGAATATATATATTATAATATTGGTGTATAATACCAATACGAAAACTTTGAATAACTTGAAATGCCATATTTTCAATGCAAACATTTAAGGTATACAAATCATTCGCCCTGACCAGGATTCGAACCCGGACCCCTCAATGTCTGGCCGAGAACATTAGTCAGTTAAGCTACTGAGGCGTCCTCTTAAACTCTGAAATTTGTGCCGGGCATCGAGGTTGGACAGCTCGGCCGTACATCGAGAGATCTGGGTTCGAATCCCGGTGAAGGCGAACGATTTTTACTCCCTAATATATTTGCGTTGGAATGCATATTAGCGCATGACTCCGTTAAAAGTTACTGTTGCGGCATCTCTCGCAGTTTCGTGGAATTTGTCATGTTTTCTCTCAGGTGTAGACATACCCCGTTAGTCAATATACGTACCGACGGAGTAGTGGGACTAATATATCTTGGAAAGTCATATAGGTATATAAGAGTACTTACATAACTGATTTTAAAAACAAATCCGTCGAAATTATCAAGAAATAACGTTTGAGTGTTCCTTTTATGAGTTCTCATATTGTGCGTTGCTGCAAGTTTTGTATTTAACACTTTCGTGTTACTTCGAAGAAATCATATATATATATATATATATATATATATATATATATATATATATATATACTTATATGTATATATAAAATTATCAAGCCATGTAAATGTTTTGGTAAAATAAAAATTAAAAAAACCATAAACACAGTAATCAACTGTCGGTCGGTTTAGTAGGTGATGGTACAGCTCACCCGTGTACCAAGCCCAACGGCGTGTGAAAATTCACACGCCGTTCCTTTCCATGTGCCGGCTTATGGTTTCCCAAGAAGATCTGGTACCCGAAAAATCAACTAGCTTGGGTGGAGCTGAAAGTGCCCAAAGTGCCTTGCCCGGGAATCGAACCCGGGACCCTCCGGTCTGTAGTCCAACGACCCGCATAAAATAAAAGTACATAAAGGAAAATACTGACAATATCAATGGCCCAATATATCTGCTTCCCTGACTATTAAGACATAAGTAGATGAAAAGTAGCAAAACTTCGCCCAGAGTTATTCTTATTTTTAATAATTAGGGCTTTCTCTTTGGTAGGGGCACCGATATTTTAGGGTACATACAAAGAGACTTAGTTCAATTAGAACTCTCACTGAAAGAAATCACAAAATATATTGAATCAAGCATCTTACGCTACGTCAGACCTCTTTTAAGGGGTCCGTTCACTCTGATTAATGCGCAATGTCTTCTCGCCGCGGGGCGCTCACGTTGGCGGGATCACGCGTAAATGTGGTGCGTTTCAACTGACCCTACCCTTGCTGCCATGGTACACATACTTTCCTAACCATAGCGTAGAAGATATTCTCACCCCGCGGGGGCGAGAAAGGAAGATCTCAGCTGGGTTGGCAACGGTCTCAAGGAGCTTTTTCGCTCGCCAAATGCGTCGGGACATGATCGTCCTTCGGTAGGAATTCTCGCGGGCCCACGGAAGCGAAGGATAAACCATCTATGCTGTCTGGAATAGACTGACAATCGCCGAGAATGTTTTTGATTTTCTTCTGACTCCCATTTGAAGACTTTGACGGGTGAGTCATGCAATGGGAATTGGGTTCATTATTTTTGTGAATTATGCACACGTAAAAAATGCATCCCTGAATTGGTTAATATCAAAAATAATGCTACTAATTTGTTTGATATATTTTTAATGGCTATAATCAACGATAATTGTACCACAAATTTTAATCAATGCAGCGAAAACAAACTAAACAGATAGTAAATATCTTTATAAACATTTACTTTCATTAGCTTCTTATTAGTCTGTATTCGTTTGATTTGTTTGCTATCCGTATTTTCAGTCCTATTCATATTTTTTAGAGCTTTGGCACTCACTTCATTACAAATTAATTCATCTTAAAATTTATTTTGCGATCAAACGTTGGCTGTATCATACATATTAGGCGATTTTTTCAATTCCACTCGCTGACTGGACTGGAAGCAAAAGTCGGATAATAAACCGTAATGATTGTTACAATTCGGGTAATGCTTTCATGTGACAACCAACTTTCAGCAATAATAAAGGATATTTAGCACTATTACATGAGTAACACTGAATGAGAATATTTCCCCAATATCTGGGTCATCAGATAGTATTATTGATGATGAACAGCAAATCACGTAAACAGCTACCACGTTTGCATAACCACGACAAAGTAACAACTTTTTTATACACACGGGTTATACTAGCAAATTTTGTTAAAATATGGTCTACAGTTCTACATTTTTGACAGGTGTGTTCACCAGTGAGTAAAGACCCTGAATTCCGATAGATTTCCAATGTTCAAAAACATACAGTATATGAAGAGTCCTCAAGGATTTTTCGGTTAAAACCACACAGTTTATGGTGTTCTGCATACCAGACATTTGGGAGAAATCACAGGAAGTAGATGGAATGGAATTTAATCTCACATAAACCGACCGTGTGAAATTAATATGACAAAGGGTTCACCTAGTTTAGATCTCAACACTCACCAATCAAAATGAACCTCGGAATGGAGATTTGAC